>JANHFO010002558.1:118278-133729 GCA_032468095.1 Pareas carinatus
GGAGATTGCATTTCCGCCCCAGGCACTTAAAACAGCCCCAAACTGAGCCACAGCAACGCGTGGCCGGGTCAGCTAGTGTTGTATAAAGATACATATAACACATTACAGACATACAAATACATGAGTCGAACAGCCTGCAGTTTCTATGCTTATCTTAGGAGTGATGCTGCTGCTGCCTGACCACCCAATCCAGTGTTGTCTCACTTACAATAAGCAATCCAATGGCTAATGATTTTGAACTTCAATTCCTACGATCGCTAGCCAGCACTATCAATGTCTAGCAGTCATGGGATCTGCAGTCCAAAATATTTAGAAGGCACAATTTGCTTGTTCTCCTGATCTGTTTTGCCTTTTCAATATCTGTTTCCTATAAATCCTTTATGAAAAGATGTCAACAAACAGAATCTCAATATTCTGTATGCAACGTATATAGTTTAGTCATTACATCGGACTTCTTTAACTTTGCAAGAAAGTGGAGTTTGGTATGTCACTTCTAACTAAATCTTGGATCTCATTTTCTTGTCTCTAAACAGTGAACTACATTTTATAACTTTTTTATATACAGTAGTAAAATATACACACTTGACATTCCCTCCTGTAACATCCAAACATGGGTAGGCTGATAGACAGCATATCCATTCATCGTCATTTAGCTTGCCCACAGAGACAGAATCAGATGAAATGAAAGTGCCTTGTAAATATTTGGCTGTACTGTGGGTCTCATTGAAGACAATGCAAAGAATCAGAATCCAGGAGTTTAATGTTCACAAAACCCTTTCCTATGAAGCCTATAAAGATAGTTTATGATGGGGATGTAATCTTTCAGCCAATATTCATTAAAAAAAACTCTGGAGTAAATATGGTCAGGGAAAAAAGCAGGATAGCATTTACTAACCCAAATGACTCTCACTTGCAAGGTTCCTCTTCTGAAGTACGACCATATCTCCCACCAGAATGCTGCTACTAGTGGAGGATTACTGGTCAGAATTTTAACTAGCCACTCCAACCAAGCTGAATATTCTTACTCTACAGCCTGAATGCTAATTTTTGTTTCTGCGTTATGTTTTCAAAATGTCATTCAAGATCGAAGACATACTTACTACTGGGCTACTTTTAAATTTAAAATGAATGCAGGAACAAACAGAGAACCTAACTCCACAGCAAACAGCATGTTTGAAAACGTAAAAGTTCAAGGGAGTAAATTTTTAGACTGGATGCTCGTCTTAGTGTTGTGCTTGCTTCATTCATTATGATTCCGGTTGTCCTGAAGTATCTAGATGCCAGGTCAGAAAGGGCCTTATAAAGTAAAACCAGCATTCTGAATTGCACTAGGAAGCTTACTTTAGCAGTGCAAAAGAAGACGATACAGATGTAATATGGTCAGGGCATAGAGCAATGGAAAGAAGTCCCTGGAGAAGTAGGCCACTGGATTTTGAACCTATTATAGCTTCTCAGTAAATTTCAAGGCAAGCCTTATGTAACACAGTATTCTACCCAGCAGTGATAATGGTGTGGGTCACTGGAGCAAGATCCTTCTGCTCCAGATAGGGCCGTCCTAGGTATGACTGTCATCCATGCATGCAGCAATAATTGTGAATCCAAAGAACTTCAGGCATTACGACTAGACTTCAACAGGCTCAATTTAGCAACATACACTTAAATATCATCAACATGCTGGAGAGGCCACACTCTTAACTGATAGATGATTTCTCCTAGCATTTTCATGTAAAAGCTTAAAAGAAAAGATCGAGTCCTGCGGCATCCCAAAAGTTAGTAGCTTAACCATTGCAAATTAGTGCCTCCAGTCTGCAACCTATGCATATAGACCAGAAGGATACCATAGGGTATCACAAAAAGAACCACCAAAGGTTTCTTCAGGGAGAACCCAGCAAAATAATGGTAAAGATAGATCAGTTTTGTCCTTTATCCTCAAATTTGATCACCAGTTCCTTGAAATTTAAGCTAAAGAGAAAATACTTCCTTGCATTGTCTGTACAGTAAATCTCTCCAAAAGAACCTTTATTACAGTCCTAATTAAAACAAACTCTTCTTTGCTTTTCAGATACTGCTTAAGGTATTAATCTGCCAGCAGAATTAGTTTTATCAAAGTATTCAGTACATCTAGATTTCATATGCCGAGTATTATCACTGTTTCTTGACCTTTCTGGAAACTAACAATGAGAGTACTGCTGCTGCATGCAACTATTTCCCTTCAATTATCTGTTCCATTTCTGAAAAGATCTCCATTTATTCTAAATCAAATCTCATTTGTGACTCAAGCATGACTGCTTATTGAATGTATTGCTTTTTAAAAAATTCTAAACATTTATTGGTCAACTGAATTGAATTGAATAAACCAAATGCAATTAATGGATTTATTGTAGCTTAAAAATAGAACAGGAGTTAATCACAGCCAGGAAGCTATTGTGCTACCACTATAGCATACAAAGTCAATAGTAGCTGTCGTGGCTTCACTACCCCCATGATTAAACTGTACAGTTAAACAAATGGACAGGGTGATTTAGATCTTAAAAATGTTTATTTTGGTTGAAGTTTCATGTCCTGAGAAAGTCTATATTGCTGTGATAGGAAAAAAAATCTGAACTTCACTTTGCTATCTATATATTCTATTCATTTCATCATTTTTTTAAAAAAAATCATGATTATTAAAAGCCATTTGAGAATACTGAATTAGTTTATCACATGGCCACTATATGGAACAAAGTGGTATCTTTTGTTTTCTCTAAACCAAAATTCAAGGAGTCAGATTACTTCAATAAAGATTATTCTCCTAGAAAGAAATTGTTGTTAGCATGACATAATTCCATAGTTATGTACCAGGTGATACAGCCTAAGAAACTGAAAATAGTTTCACATACTCTGAAAGAAGACATCCTTGCTTATATTCTAGCCACTAGCCATCTATGAATTTGTCATTTCCTGGACAACCTTCTCTCTCTGTGTGTACAAGAATAAAAGCTAGGATGGTCTGATCAAGATCAAAGTTACCATGAGCAGACTGGTTAAATGTCTAACCTCTCTTATTTTTATCTATCTCCTTGTTTAGAAACCGATACAACTGCAAGGAAGATAATGGGAAAAGGGGGGGGAATCATACTGCTATAGCAGTTTAATTTTGTTCTAGCCGGGAGCCTTCTCTGTGCCTGGAGGCCAGAAATAATAGACAGCATTTTTATGAATAGTTTTGTGTGTACTGGATACTATATTCAGGGTTTACAAACCATGTTTTGAGGAACTCTAAAGTTCTGTGAGAGACAAAGGACAAACATGCATACATGCACACATGCCAATTTATTGTCATTAGAGCTTTGCCTCTTGATTAGGAATTTCAAAGTTCTCTTATTTTTAAGTAACAGGTTGTGCAACCTGAAAAACACCCCTGAAACACCTCCTGGTACAATCCCTCATCATACTTCCTGGCTGGTGGGATGAGAACTGTGCAAAGCCCCAATCTGAAATAAAAGAAGTATAAGCTCCTATTCCTTTATTGTCCGCCACTAACAATAAAGTCTCACATCCAAAAAAGCTTTACTTGGGAGCAGATAAATTTGCAGAAGCTATGCAAAAAAGGAACAAGGGCTTAAATATAAATTGAGATCTTCTGCCTCAAGATCGCCATGAGAAAATAGTTCAGAAATAGCAATGCAAGAAAGAGGTCACGCAAAAAAGATAGTTGCGACCCCACTAAGCTCAAAGTTTCTGTTGCTAAGTGAGGCATTTGTTAAGTGATCTTTGCCTCATTTTACGACTTTTCTTGCCACGGTGGTTAAGTGAATCACTGAAGTTGTTAGCGACACGGCTGAATCACGGTGGTTAGATGAATCTGGCTTCCCCTTTGACTTTGCTTGTTGGAAGGTCTCAAAAGGGGATCACGTGACCCTGGGACACTGCAACCATAACAAACATGAACCAGTTGCCAACTATCTGACCATGGGGATGCTTCAGCAGTTGTAGGTGTAAAAAATGGCCATACGTCACTTTTTTCAGTGCCGTTGTAACTTCAAATGGTCACCAAATGAAATTTTATAAGTCAAGGACCAGCTGATTTAAGGCTAGGTTCCCACTTCACATCAATCCATCATGTGAGTTTTTTTGGTGTTGCCTTAGCATATTTTATAGGATACACAAATAGTTGGAACCCTGCTCACTGGGTTTTTTTGTTTTTGTTTTAATAATGATTAGGTAAGCCATGATGGCTAGATGTGGAATCACAGCAAGTATGTTGCTACAGGAAACAGTTATTCAGGATATCCTATGGCAGTGATGGCAAATCTATGGCACGGGTGCCAGAGGCGGCACTCAGAATGCTCTCTGTGGGCACGCGCACCGTCACCCCAGCACAGATTTCTTTACTAGAAAGGGATGCAGGGTTCCCCTCCCCTTCTCCATGTGTGCCTGAGGATATTTCTGACATTACTCGCCCCTCTGCCCAGCAGCTCAATGGGAATACTTCCTCCCTCCCATCTGGGGTACGGTGGGTGGCTCAAATGCAGCGTGGAGTCTGTGGCAAAGGTGAGAGAGGAGAGGAGCTAGGTTGCAGGGAATCATAGTTCGCAAAGGGCAGCAGAAGCTGGGGTAGACCGCAGGAAGGCCTGCGGTGAGCTCATGTAGGCTGTGGGCGGGGCGGGAGCATACAGGGTGTGTGTGTGTGTGTTGGCACTTTACGATAAATAAATGGCTTTTGGGTTGCTGTTTGGGCAATCAGTCTATAAAAGGTTCACCATCGTTGTCCTATGGAGAAAAGAAGAACTGGCTTTGCTGGAAATAAGAGGTCGAATAAGCAATTAAAGGAGCATTTCTCAAGCTCAAGAACTTTTGTTGAGGCTGAAAAACATTGAACTAGATTATGAGGAGGCCTTCCTCTATGGGCTGGAACTTTGCTTATTATTAATACCTTTTGTGTAGCTTTTGTAGAAGGATTAGCTTTGTTGATTCATGGTAGCAACGTTACTGTTCATTTTACTATTAGGATCTGAAATATCCTTTATTATTTCCCTTCTCTATTTCAGTACCTGATGGGGAGTATTTTAATTATATTGCCACATTTCAACTTTGCGCTAATAAATTCTGAGGTTGTTAAGTAAGCACAGTTTATTGGAGTGTTACATAGCACATCTCATTTTATTAAATAGTGAGACAAGGCATATTGCCTCATGGCTTTGCAATACAGTTATGAAATTCCTTGGTTGGAGCTCTGCCCTTCTGTCCAACAATGGGTACTTACGGCTAAGTCTCCTTGCTTTGCAATAATAGGCTGCTGAGTCAAATATGCCACCAAACTAACAAAGGCACCTCAAATACAGATGAAAATGATGAAATAAATAGTTACAGAACGTTTTCTTCTGATGCCAGTTCAGAGGAATCAACAAGGCCTTGTTTCTGTAATCTATTGTAGTGTGTTATACTGCTGGGGGGGTTCCATAACTTGCTATTCAGATTCAGATTGAGATAACACATTTGATTTAGTTTATTGTTTATTGCACTGTTTATTGAACAAGCCATTGGAGCCAATTCACATGTAATTCTAAGCCATATGAAGCACAGTGTACAGTGCAAATGTTTCAGTTCAAAGGAATATTAATCAGTCAGACATTTCAACAGTAGTCAATTAATTAGACTGCTTCTTTAAAGCATTTGCAGTGTCTGAAGGACTCCAAGAGGAGAGTGCAAAATAATAAAAGCAACACTCCCTGTATTTTCAGGTTTAGGTTCCAAGGAGACACAATAAAAAATGAAAGAGTAGAAAGGGATGGCAAAGAAAATAAACCTGAAAACAGGTCTTAATGTTTTTGATTTACTGTGAAAAAATGGTATATAAAAGGTGGCCCAAATGATGCCAAATGGATGGACTTTGTGCTCTTCAACATGCCAATTACTGGGAACAGCGATATAGTATACTTTCTGCTATTCTGCCTGACAATCATTACCCCATTAAACACCAGCAATCATTGAGAAAGTGTAGTTTGAGAGAAATCAAAGAAGAAATTGGATTTTCTATTGCTGGGAAAACATACTGTTCTCTAATTTGCAAAAAACAGCAAAATAACACATTCCTCTAACACTGATTACCTGAACTCTAAAAGCTACAAATTGATGAAAGCACATAATTAAATTAAATTAAATATAACCAATGGATATACAGCATGCAAATGTTCTCTCTGCATCCATTGTGCATGATAAGAATATGACTGATTGGCTTGCTCTGTTCCACATTAGCCACAGATTAATATGCCAGTTAACGGCATGTGAAATTTTCTGTTTTACCTGTTAAAAATTATATATGGTCCCCACAGCGTAATTTGACACTCTCTGATACATGGGTATTTGGGCTATGTAAAGATTGTTGAATTAGTTCGTGGGATTAGTCTTCAATTGTTTAAAATATGATTGCAGCACCTGGTATCATTTTCCTGGTATTAAAGAGGATCTGATAACAAAAACAGAAGAGAATATATTTTATCCCAGAATAAAATATATCACTCAATATAAAATATTGAGTGAATGGAAAATAGACAAATGTCCTATGGTTGGAATAACATAGATGCGACCCTTATGTTTTATGCAGGAAGTCCAGATGCAAGCTGATACAGTCAATCAGTTAGGTTAATAGAAAGTCAGCCTTGAGAGTAAGAAAGTCTCTACTTGAATGACAAATTGTTGTTGGGGGGAGCACTATCTTTAAGTTGTAAAATGTTTGCATAATCACACAGAAGACCTTTGGGCATTTTTGTAACTCCATTCCTCTTGGGGTCTGATGTTACAAGCTTCTTAAGCATAAGAGTCCACATTTCACAGAGAAAGGCGTCTAAGGAGGTTTATGCCTTCCA
The DNA here is from genome assembly GCA_032468095.1 of Pareas carinatus. Classification (NCBI taxonomy): domain Eukaryota; kingdom Metazoa; phylum Chordata; class Lepidosauria; order Squamata; family Pareidae; genus Pareas; species Pareas carinatus. The sequence continues at coordinate 125,127 of JANHFO010002558.1, forward strand.
AGGAAGTGTCGGGTATTTTGCAAAGTACCCGACATTGTATGAACTGATAAAGCCGCCACGGTGTTTGCAGGACTCACGCAGCTGTTTGAGAGCAACTTCTGACAGCGTTTTCTATAAGACTATTGAAAGAGAATTCTAGGACTTGCAGGAAAACAAAGACCAAGAAGCCTAATCGGTGCTAGAGAGAATGCAAACTTACTCTAGGGCAGTGTTGAATTGGGAGGGGGCTAAAATTATTATTATTATACACTGTTTTCGGTTCTTTCTCCACAATCCTGCCCTCTCCGTGACCCACCGCAGTGATTACAACGGAGAGGAGAGTAAAAGGAGCGTTGCATTTCACGGGCCGGATCTCTTTCTCCTCCTCGATTTTCTTGCTGAACTAGCCGGCCGCTTCCCACAAAAAAAGAGGCGCGGAGGACGCTCTTACCGTCGGCGACTCCGGCCGCGGGGAAATTCTCAAGCCCCGGCGGATAAGCCGAGGGGCGCTGGGTGTTTTCTCAGGAAGTCTGCAAAGGCTATAGGAAGGCGTTAGTCCGCGCTGCGGGGCGATTATTCCCATGACAACAGGAACTATAAACTGGTCTCCCGGGCAGGGCAAACAAATGGCTCGAAAGCCGCCTATCGCGGGGTCACCCGGGGCGGGCCGGCCGCAGTGGCAAGGCTGCAGTCCCCCGTGAAAGAGACGCGAGTTGGAGATGTTGTGGGTATCCCTCTGGAAGGGGAAGGGGCGTTTTAAAAAAAGGAATGGGAGGGGGAGAGTATTAAAAGATAGCTGGAAGACAAGAGACCAACTCGGTGGCAGATGCGCACATCCATCCGAGCAAAGGATCTGCCTCTGAGCAGAGCTTTCAACCCTGCATTCCTGTCTTAGAAGGGGGCACCAGAATAGGGCCCACTTAGCAAAATGGCATTAGTGGGGGGCGAATGAGCCCCCAGGAAAGGAATATGGTTGTAGCAAGGGGTTTACTTTGGGGAGATTGTAGGGCTGGCTTTCAATCATTCATGATTAAGATCATTGCAGCTTATATGTACATGACAAGATGAATGTGCTTTATGATTAGGAATGTATCTTCTGCTTATAGGTACATGGCAGGATGTACTAGGCATCCTAGGCATAGGACTTTATAACTATGACCGTATCTTATGATTGTAAACAGTTTATTTATTGTGTGTATGTAGGTAGAGGCAAATTCCTTGTGTGTTCAGACACACTTGGCCAATAAATTCTGATTCTGATTACATCATGTTTCTTCCACCTTTATTTTAAACGATTGAATGAATGGAAAATAGACAAATGTCCTATGGTTGGTTTGTATGCTGTTCACTTTTTCGGAAGAGAGTATCTCAAGTGTCAGGAAATAATTTGCTGTATAAAAGTCCAACAGAAACATTTACCTTTTGGTACTTTTCTCGCCTTGGCTTTCAACACATGGTCTCTATTTCTTCTTCTGCTTTTATGCTGGGAAACAATGCTGACTGTAGGCTTTTGGAAACCTGAAGCAAAATGTAAGATAACTCCCTCCCCATCGGTTTTTGTGCTAATAGAAGCACAGGTTGGAGGTGAGAAGATAGAATTGGTGCCCCTGTCTAGCATCTGCTGCACCTCTGCTGCACTTCTGCACAATCTGCTCTGGTTTAGGGAACATTTTCTTCCAACTAAGTGATTTTAGTGATCCCACTGAGCTCTTCATAAATAATGCATTTTTATTTCAAAGTAGTCATATTTATTGGAGAGTTTTAAAAGCTTCCCTAATTATCTCTATTTAGAGAAATGCTATTTTTAAAAAAATTAGTCCCCAAGTTCTCAGCTTCACACAATGAAGGTTAGAAAAGTATGCCTCACTGCAGCAAGTTGCAAGGAAATCAATCATCCTTTGTACTGCTTTTCAAGTCTTGGAGAAAGCACAAAGCACTCTGAATATGCTATTAATGTGCCTTGCAAGATGAAATGTGCACACCTGTTAGTGTATCACGGTCTCTCTCTACTTGATTTGAAATCCATAGCATCATAATCACTCAAGTGCTAATAGAAAATATATGTGAGAACTCTTGCTGTTGCTCCTAAGTACAGGAGTAGGTAAATTGTTTTTTCAAACTTCCTTTCTTTCAGGTCTCTACTCATCTTCATTCTGGAGTGGAAGTCTTTCTTCCAGAGGTCTCCTGGGCAGATTGCTGTTGGAGTTTTAATATGCTTTGGATGCTGTTATGTATTGACTATTGTGTATGATTTTGTTGAATCACTGGGCTAAAGTAGTTTAGCCTAAGTAGGCCCAGACTGCCTGTCTATGGGACCTCCATGCGTGGAAAATTACTGATTGCCTATTGGTCATTGCCTTGTGGCTACATGTATATATAGTTGCTGCATAGCAGATTGCTGACCCTGTCAGGGCTTCTGTCTGTGTATGCTTATTACTGCCATGTCTTCAATAAACCTGTTCCTGTTTGCAATCTCCGATTCTTCAACCCGGTACACAACAGATGCCATTATCCACCTTCAAATTTTGGGATGGGAGGGTTGTAGCAAATCGTACAAAATTTTGCATGTGCATGCAACCTTTAATTTAGAGTTGCCAGGTGTAATAGGCTACCCCCCCCCAACCCACTAGAAACCCTGTACAAGAAAAATATATATGTTGATTTGAGTCTCAACATAATGAAAGAGAAAAAAAGTCTCATAATTTGTTTACATTTATTGAATGGAGCTTACAACCATTTCTTCATTTTCTTCCGGTCCAGTTCTTCGGTTGCTTAACTTGGGATGGATGGGACTTGTTGTTTCATTGATGTGTTAGGAGTTAAAAATCCTTGCTAATTTATTGACAATCCACAGTAAGTCAAATTGGTCTTTTTGTCATCTTGATTGTACTTTTTAGAATTGTCACTGTTTTATAGTTTTGATTTATTTTAGCTGTTTAAAGTCTTTTGAACCATAGTTAAAATTTTAGAGTTGAGCTATGGAATTTTATTAGAACGGGATGCCTTCCTTTCTGGGGCAGATGTCTCTGGAATGATTGGCATTTGGAAAGGGTTGTGTTTTAGAATTTGCTTGGGTTTTTGAAAAGGAGAAATGGTCCCTTGTTACATTAAATCTTAGAAAATTGAGGCCCTTTTACTATGTACACACACACATACACATCTATATTCCTATAGCTAAAAGTTGACATGTGGAAAACTGAGTTTTAATATTCATTTAATTTTAATATTTTAGAGGTCCACTTGAACTTTTTGCTGACAATTGGATGAGGAGAAGTTACTTATTTATTACTTAACAGATGGGTAATGAAATCAAGAATTTTGTATTTGTTAACTACAGGGTTTATATTTGTTGTGATCAGGGTGAAAGGTTACTTTCTTACAGGGACATTCTTCTCTTTTTCTTCTTTTTTCCTCCCAACCCCCATTTGCTACCTTGTGCTATCTTTTATTGCTCTTTTTAAAAACCTTAATAAAATTATCGCAAAAAAATAGTTACTTTTAAATAAGATTTACCATATTCTGCAGAAACCCAGTAGACCACTAGATCAGAGGTCTCCAACCTTGGTCCCTTTAAGCCTTGTGGACTTCAACTCTCAGAATTCTTCAGCCAGCTATTTTATAATCAACATTGACAGCTCCTAATCAAAAGTAAAAACAACATAACAACTTTGACAGTGTGGATCTGGTAAGCTTAATTTTAATATTAATAAGTCTGGGAGAAAAGCATTCTTAGAACTGAAATATTGATTTATAGCCATGAATAAGGATATATTTAGGAAACTGGACTACTTGGAGAAGTTTCAGTCCATATTGTTTACTGAATCCTATTCACTCTCATTGATTGGTGAGCTTTTAGAACATATCTTGTGATGACTTATTAGCATCCTCTCATTCTCACCTAGTAATAATTGAATAACTTGGAGCTGCTGCAGAAGGAGATACCAAAGATCTTATTTTGCATTCCCAATAGATTTGATTCCTAGGCAACAGTCTTATTTATTAAGCAAAAGATACAGACTTAACTATTAAATTTCTGTGTAGTTTCAGAGTGGTATATGGACGACAGAAGGATTTTTCGGTCAGTTGCTAAAAATGAGATATTTCGCAAAACACATTCAGTAAAATGTGACTTTAGGGAATGTCCTGGGAAGTGTTCTGATTGTATAAACATAACTAAACTGTGGGACACAAGCTAATGCAAATTTTCCATGGAATGACTCATAAATAAAAGCAAATTAATAAGTGTTCTGTTCCCCTCACACTTAAAAAAAGCACAAGTATGATCAACACTAAAGAATGCTTTTGAACAAGAATAGCAAGTAATATCTTTGAACACAGCTTATATTTATTAGTTTTGGTTAGTGTGTTTGTTGACCTGTGCTTTGATGACATAACACATTCATGAGAGTCAATAATCAGATAATTTCTTCCGTCCTCAGGAGACAAAAGTTTTAAAAAAGAATTGCAATTAATAATTCCCTTTAGTTAGCCGAAGTAGCAGTTAGGTGATAAAAGGCATAACCTCTTGTTGCTGCCAGACTTCCTGTCTCATCTGAATTTAATAAGAATTTGAGGTGGCTCAAAATTTATTTAAAAGAATTAAATGATTGGAATGTAGTGGATACAAAATGTTATATCCTGTAGTGGATATAAAATTTGAGCTATCATGAATGAGTTGCAGAAATTCAGATGATCACAACCTTAACTCTTCACTGTCTTCACTAGACATTGTTCAGAATTTTATAGTTAGATATGGTACCTTTATTTATTTATTTATTTATGTATTTATTTATTTTATTAGATTTATATACCGCCCTTCTCCTGAAGGACTCAGGGTGGTGTACAGATAACATAAAAATTGAACATTGAACTTTAACAATATTTACAAAATTATGGGAACAGGGAAAGGGAATTGGGAAGGAGGGGAGGAATTGGCCATGTGCCATCTCTCTTGATCCTAGGATCCGTCATCAAGATGGGTCCCTGATGTTAATGGGCCAAGCCTGCAAGGAGGGACAGGGGAGACAAGGTTGGTGGTCTAGGATGTTCCAAATAAAAGATCCAGGGTGAAAAGAAGAAAGTCTGCAGGCAGATGGCTAAGATGTTGAGGCTTGATGTTTAGTCAGGGTAGATTGGTTCCAGGAGGGGATCAAGGCCCTGGGCTTTCAGGCCACGCCAGCATGTAAGCAGTTCGGAGCTGGAATTAAGCCATGCTGCCGGAGATCGTTGTTTCTTCCATCTTCGGCCCCCTGCCACCGTCGTCCCTGATCTGCTCGTTGCCTCCAACCGAGCAGGATCCGACCTTTGGCGTCACCGCCATCGCCACCCTCTCCGCTTTCTTTGCCCTCACTGCCATTTTTGTCATTATTCGGTGTTGCCTCAGTCATCACCGCCTGATTGTGGGAGCCCTTTGCTCTCCTGAATGGTGCTATCTGAAACAGTGTTGCTTTTAGATTAGATTAATACATTGTTTGGAAAAGGACTGGACCCAAAGACGGTCAACTTAACAAAAGTCAGACATACAGAAAATGAGCTAAACACCAGTTCAACACTTGAATAAAATTGCATGGTTTAATTTACTCTCCGAGCTGGTCTAAAGAAAAGAGACTGGAATTCACCTACTACTATACCTACATTATAAGATATTTCAGTAGTGACTTGCTGGTTCTTTAATACTAATACTAATACTAATAATTTTTTTTATTTATATCCCGCCCTTCTCCCGAAGGACTCAGGGCGGCTTACAGGCAGTTTAAAACACAAACAAATACAAATACAGAGACGCGTTAAGAGCATGTTAAAACAAATAAGCCTGATTACATTTAGAAGGGGAAGCAATAAAACCATATCCCAGCCAAATTTAAAAAATTGAACACAGGAGGACAGGGTGTGGCTATTCGATGCCCGCTTGTTGAAACAGGCTTCTTTTAGTTTCTAGCCAATAAGTTCTGCATATGGAACTAGTTACAGATTTACTTCATGTAGTCTAAAAATAATTCCATCTCTAATACCATAAATTGCTAAGATGCAGAAGTGTGTAAAATGTTTTCACTTATTTCATTTTTGTTTTTAGGTATAACTTTTTCATGCTGGCTTTGTCCTTTGCATTTTTGTTCATGTCCTATTTCCTGACCTATTGGTTAGGAAGCATAGGATTTATCCTTGCCAACTGCTTCAATATGGGGATCCGAATTTTACATAGCATCCACTACATCTATAGATACTTTGGATGCAGCCCTTACAGACCTTTGAAGGGACTTCTTATTTCACGATTCCTGATGGTTGTTTATCTCATCAGCGGAATAACCACTAAGGTTTCAGAGGTGAGTGATATATTTTTTTTCTCTTCCAACTTTGTTTCATTTGGACAAAGCAGGTGACTGAACTAGCACTTTGTTCTGCCATTTGGAGAATCACTTTGTAAAGTGATCCTTTAACCCAGTGGTTGCCAACCTTTTTGTCCTCGGGGACCATCAAATTCACAATTTGAAATTCTGAGGCCCACCAATATGAATTTTTTTAAAAAAGGACATGCATTTGTAAAATAATGGTCAGAGAACTTCCATTTGATTAATATAAAAGGCACCTATTTAATATAACAAAATTTTAATTATAACAAAAATTATAACAAACAGAGATCGAGAGAGAGAAAGAGAGAATGAGAGAGAAAGAGAGAGAGGGAGAATGAGAGAAAGAGATAGCGAATGAGAGACAGATAGAGAGTGAGAGAAAGAGAGAAAGAATGAGAGACAAACCCTAACCTTCCAATTGATTTGCACAGTTCTATTGTTAAATAAATTGCATCATAGTCATAATAAACAAAGTGAAGAAATGACATATTGTTGTTCTGTATATATAGGAAATACTTGCAAATAAATCTTAGTGAATGTGGTGTCTGTTTCCATGTACTTTATATGTCTGCATCTATGAAAAGGTGACATGTGGTTCATGGTTTTTATTCCATAAATTTTTATTTCAGAAATGATGCCAATAGGAGTTCATTTACCTTTATTCGTAAAATGTTTTTAAAGGTTTGAACAAAGCTCTATATTTCATTGTCATGCTGCACTGTGTCTAGCAGCTTCCATTTTGCTAGAGTTTAGAATGGTTTTGAACCTGACATTACTTTTAAGTGATTGCTGAACTATTTGGGTTAGTGGAACTTTGCAAGAAAATGATTAAAAAAATAGGATATAGTCTGTAGATGATATTATCTTTTCTTTACCTTGGAATCAAAACATGAACCTGGCGGTAAGGTAGGCTTGCTCTCTTTGTCATAGTAATTTCAGTTTCTTTTCTTTGTAGGTGTTTCTGTGTTGTGACGAAGGGTGGACAGCCAGATTAAGTCATGTCGTAGTTGGAGCGCTTTGCCTTACAGCAATTCTCACTACAATATATTTCACAGAAACAAACCTAATCCATTTTGTTAGGATGCATATTTTATCAAGATATTCCAAAGAACGATTAAAATAATAAATTATAAATAAAAATAAATATTAAATATTTTTTGGGTATGCATGTATTTGCTATAAGACATTTGTATTTACTTGGATAATTATTATACAAAGTAAGGATGTAATGTTTCTGATGATTATCTAGTTGAAATATTGAAACAGACATACAGGACCTCCTTGCTTAATGATTGGTCACTTAGTGACCGTTCAGAGTTACAATGAACCTCCACAGAACTACTTACAACATGATTTTTTTAATTAGTTTTTTTTAACATACAAAAAGAAATGAAAAAGCAAACAATGGGAAATAGGGAAGGGAAAAGGAAGAAGAAACATGTGGGGAAAGGAGGGAAGAAAAAAAAGGCATTGACTTCTGACTCCCTTTGGTGCAGTAGAATATGACATTAATATCGAATCTCAACTTTTTACATTCACACATTGGTTTGATCAGTCACTTCTACAACAACAAATCTATTTAATCGATAAAGCCCAAAATCAAAGTTTCATTAAAAAAAAGAGAACTACTTACAACATGATTTTGAAGTTCAGTTTACCATACTCTCCACTGGGTTCATGAGATTGCATTTTGGGTGCAACTGGCTCACAATTATGGCCGTTTACTGAATCCTGCAGTCATGTGATTGTGTTTCCAGCAAAAAAAAACCCATTGGGGGAAACAGGTTCACTTTATGGCCATGGTATTAACTTAATGAACATGGTGTTTATTTTATTTTATTTATTTTTATGTTATTTTTGAATTTATATAGCACCCTACTCCCGAAGGACTCATTTGCTTAATGACTACTACAAAAAAGTTTGTAAAAACGACCATGGTCACACAGTGATCTGCTAAACAACTACCATGACTTACAAACATAATTTCAGGCTCAATTACAGTAGTATGTTGAGGAATACTTGTAGTTGGTGACAAAAGTAGATTTTGAGCCTGAAACAGTTTAAATGACAACTCTGCCAGGTGCAAGCAATTTGTGAATGGAGTTGTTTTCTAAGTATATTTTATGCTGGAGGTTACTGCTTCAGAGGGTTCTGGTTATTTGGAATATCTTTTTTTATTTTTTTATATTGAAAAGTTTTATACACACATGCAAAGTATAATAAATAAGGCAAATAACCATCCTGAACAGTTTTCCCCCTTTTCCCCTCCCCCCT
>JANHFO010002560.1:16243-28222 GCA_032468095.1 Pareas carinatus
CTAAAAAATAAACAAACTGTGGTTTATTGCTCCAAGCATAAATTAATAATAGTAACAGTTATAATTATTTCTCCAGGCATTCCCGTCCACCTCCATTTTAACATCTAAATGCTGTAAGGTAAAACAGGTCATGTAATAGAATAAGGTTTAAACTTCATGGTCATCATGGCATAAACCATGATTGGTTGCGTTTTCACATCATGCTAAATCATAATCCATAGTTTACACAAATACTGTGACTAGATTTGCTCACCTGTCTAAGCTGCAAATTAGCATGTTTGGTTTAACGTGAACAATGATTCTGCATAATTGTTTTGTTCTTCTGTCATGCCAAGCCATAATATAATTAATTTAGATTTGGCCTACACTGTTGCTGATCCAGCCAGCCATGACTTAGTCAAATTGTGGTTAAACAAATTATGGCATATCACAGAATGTAAAGCCAATCTTTTTGCTGTCCAAACACATTATTCATGTACTTCCACAAAGCCTATGATTCCATATAAGGATTCTTATAGCAAACAACGTGTAAGAGGTAGCTAATGAATCATTACCTTAACGTAATTGCTGCCACCCAGAACAGCATAAGCATGATTGAATCCTCATGAAGTTTCACATCTGGGATTTTCTCTTTGGATGACTCCTGAATATACCAAGAAACCAAAAAACTTTGCACCTAAATGCTGCAGAACAAGAGCTGATTGTAGCTTATATGTACATGACAAGATGAATGTACTTTATGATTATGAATGTATCTTATGATTGTAATCATAGTTTGTTTATTGCATATATGTAGGTATAGAGCATGTATACCAGAGACAAATTGCCTGTGTGTCCAGACACACTTAGCCAATAAATTCTGATTCTGATTTTGAGTATAACTGCATACTTCCAATCAGCTGTCTTTCCTAAACATTGCCTCTCTTGGAGCATTCCTGACAAATGGGCCCCAAAAGATTTGTGATGTATAAGATGCAGCCAGCTATGAACAAACAGTCAACCTGGTTCTTAATCTCAGTGGCTCTAGAATGCCTCACTGATCATTTTTAATGAGTTACATAAATGGTATTTTGTGATGGTCTACCTGTGCAGTCTGCTTAGGTTAATGATATTTTTTTTTGAAACTTCCATTAGACTCAGATGATCTGCATAGCTGTTCAATCCCATGAAAACGTTTTAGTGAAATGGCTTTCTAAAAAGCAAAGTTTTAGCGTCTTTTGTTTTTTTATGGAGTTTTTGAATGACGATACCAGCATGACTTTCAGAATTAAGAAATGATATTTTATACGCGGAGACATACAAAACTATTTTAAAAGCTCACTTCATTTCCCCGTTGTTTATTTAGCACAGTTTGCGTCCCCCTTGCACATTTATAAGTAATTGTGAACCCCCATTATTACAATTTGCATGCACTAAATTATAATATCTCACCTTAAATAAAAAAAAAAACATTGGAAGCAAAATCACATGCTTGCTTGAATAATTTGGATATTTAATTCAAGCATCCCTTTTCTATAATCTGGTCAGGATTTCTTTCTTGTCATTTCCTTTTTTTAATTATATTTTATGTGCAAAAAGAAAAAAAATAGCAGGAGATAAAAAGAATATAACTGAAAGAAGAAACTTTTCTTGAATTCTGATCAAAACTGATTTTCATATGAGTATTCATGTTGTACCATACAATTAAATTGCTGATAATGAAGTTTGCTTTTTTTAAAAAAGGGAAAAATGTATAAATCAATACATAGTTCAGAGTTCTAACCAGTCTGTAATTAAGACATCTAGCAATGACCAAATATTGAAAATGAGGCAAATTTTTCAAACAATTGAATATTCTTTGAGCATCAGATTTTTGTGATGAAAAAAAAAATGCAACGGGACTTTTCTACTGATCTCGTTAGGTTCTACCATTGATATATAATTCAATAGAACAAAATTAGCTACCAAAAGAGAAATAGAGAGATTTCCATAATAACATTAATGTAGGAAACATATCCAAAGCAGAGTTACTGAAGCAGAAACAGCATCATCCAAACCTATTTTTCTATCTTCATTCCTGTTCTCTTTTGTTTCCGTGCTTTATAAATCTGGCAATCGACAACCCCACACACACTCCACACACTCCCACGGGCCTCCCGGCAGCCTTCCCCAGGTTCTGCAGCCTGCGGTGAGCTATGCTCCCCTTCTCTCCTCTCTCACTTTCTCCACAGACTCTGTGTTGCATTTGAGCCACCCATTGGGATGCAGGGCAGAGGGGTGGGTGGTGTCAGAAATGTCCTCAGGCATGCGTGGAGAGGGGGAGGGGAGTCCCATATCCCTCTGGCTTTCTAGTAAAGAAATCTGTGCTGGAGCAATGGCACCCGCGCTCACAGACAGGGCTCTGAGTGCCGCCTGTGGCACCCATGTCATAGGTTTGCCACCACTGGTATAGGGTCTTCTGCTTGAGCAGGGGGATTGAATTAGAAGACCTCCAAGGTCCCTTCTGATTCTGTTATTCTATATTCTGTACAACCTCATATTAACAGCCATATTTAGTCCTATGACCTCTCTTTGGGACTGGAAAGTTGCCTGTAGTTATGAAAGGCAATTTCTGTGATCTATGTGGTCGTGCATGGTTCTTTTCCCCCTGGTCACATGACCAAACAAGAACCAAGGACTTTACAGCTGGCACACTTTTCTTCCCCTTCTCTTTGCTGTTGTGTGGAGGACCAGAGAGTGAATTTGCTGTTGCAGCTCTTGTTGCTTCGTTCATTGCTATTACCTTGAGGACTGGAGGACTGTGGTTGCTTCCCTCCCCATTATAGTACAGGTAGTCCTCAACTTAAAACCAAAATTGAGTCCAAAATGTCTGTTGTTAAGTGAGACATTTATTGTGAGTTTTGCTCCATTTTACCACCTTTCTTGACACAGTTGTTAAGTGAATCACTGAAGTTGACAAGTTAGTAACGTGGTTGTTAAGTGAATCTGGTTTCCCCATTGAGTTTGCTTGCCAGAAGGTTGCAAAAGTGGATCACATGACTTTCGGACACAGCAATGGTCATAAGTATGAACCAGTTGCCAAGTATCCAAATTTCCAACAGGTGACCATGGGGATGCTTCAAATGGCAAAACTATGAAAAACAGTCTCAAATTACTTTTTTCAGTGCCATTGAAACTTTAAAAAGTCACTAAATGAACTGTTGTAAGTCGAGGACTGCCTGTACTGTTCTTGTTTGTAAGTATAGGAAGTCCTCAACTTATAACCACAATTGAGCTCAACATTTCCACCGCTAAGCAAGGCAGTTGTTAAGTGAGTCACACCCCATTTCATCTTTTTTGCCATCCTTGTTAAGCAAATAACTACAGCTGTTAGATGAGTCATGTGATCATTAAGCGAATCCGGCTCCCCCCATTTACTTTGCTTGTCAGATGCTCCCTAGCAAGGTTGCAAATGACAATCCCAGGGCCCAGGGATGCTGCAATCCTTGTAAATACATGCTTGTTGCCAAGCACCCAGTGTGATCACGTGACTGTGAGGAATACTGCAACAGTGAGAAGTGTGAAAAGCGGTCATAAGTCACCTTTTCAGTGCCACTGTAACCTTGAGCCGTCATTAAACAAATGGTTGTAAATTGAAGGCCATCTGTACTTTACAAAGATAATTTTTTTCATTACCGTTGTTCGCATTTGCCTTGCAACTGCTTGCAAAAATGCTAGCCAGCATCTACCGAAAGCACCTTCAGTATTGTAAAGCTCCTTCGCATTCTAACTATACTGTGTTTGTTTGCATGTCTTTTTATTCATCTCTTCTTAGCATTTACCAATAACCTGCGTCACAGGACCATTAAAAGAATCAGCAACGCCTTTATATGCTTATTCATACCTACCTCATCGCCGGCAGTATTTTCCCCATCTTTTTTTTAATCTTCTCCCAATTTAAAAATCAAACGCACTGGGTGGCCAAAAAATAGAAAATGAAACAAATCAGTGACTTAATTTTTTTGTAAAAGAAATATTTCCCCAAAGGTGCTATGCTCCTGTTTCCGAGGCTTTATTTATTTATTTTGTGGGAAAGAGGGTGTGTGCGTTGTTTTTTGGCTTTCGACGCCTCTCTTCCCCGCCCACCAGAGGCCGCATACATAGGGAGGGATAGGAATCGGATGCCCAGCGCGGGGCTGCTGGAACAGGCTCCGGGGAGACCCGGGCCGGTCTCCTCCCGAGGGCTCTGCAGAGAAAGACCTCCGCTCCTGGGCCTGTCCGACAGCAACGCCGCCGGCGGACCGACACCTTTCCGCCGCCTCGCCATTGTCCATCTCCCGACCTCGGCGGGGCGCTAACATGGCGGCGCTCTGAAGCGGACCGGCGGCCCCTTCCGTCCCCCTGCGGACCCCGGGTTGGCCGTGAGGAGAAGCGAGAAGGAGCCCCGCGGCTGCCCTCCCGTGCGCCCGGGCTGTGCTCTTGGGTACCGCGCCCCGCCCTGGCTCGGCTTTCCGCTTTTCATTCCGCCTCGTTTGGGAGCCGGTCGCAGCGGGGTGGGGAGAAAAGTTGCCTGCGGAGACGCCGCCCGCGCAGTTGTAAGCAAGCAGACGGGGCGCTGCTGGTGGTGGTGGTGGAGGAAAGAGGGCGGCTTCGGCCTGGCGGGCGTGCCGCTCATGCTCTGCCTCTCGGTACTAAATGGGCCGGGTGGCTATAGGCGTGTGGGGGGGGGGTGCGTGCGGCTTTGGGAAAGGGAAAAGCCTTCCTTGCAGCGTGAGGGCTTAACCGGGATGTTAAGTCCTTTCGAGGCTGCCGTCAAATGGTACCCTAAATCACGGGTCCCAAACCCGGGGTCCGTGGACCAGCATCGGTCTGTGGCATGCCAGCAACGGGGCCACGCAAACAAGCCAAGCCTCATTTGCAGGATGCAGGCAGCACACAAAACCACCGGAAAAACCTTTGTCCATGGAGCCGGTTCCTGGTACCCAAAAGTTTGGGGGGGGGCACTGCCCTAAATGAAAGCATCCTGTCACTGCAGCAGAGATGATGAGAAGAAGCATTTACACGCCAGATCTCGCTGCAGCGGAGTGGCCCCAGGGCTTCTTTTTCAGAGGCCTTGCATTTCTCCCTTGATTGACCTGGGAAGAAAAAATAACTGTAGTAAAATAACTGGAGAAATAAAAGCTGGGGTAAACTTCTCCGCTCCCCCGTCCCGTAATTGGAGAAGATGGGGCGTTTATCCAGCTGCAGAATACAGTTATGCCTGGGAGGAGTAAGGAAGCTGATTGTAGTGTTTGAAATGCTAAAGAAAGGGTAGCATGCATGTTACTTGAGTTTGTTTTAACAACAAATGGGAAATACAGTTGAATTCAGTATGGCCCTATCCTGGATGTTCAACTGAGGTGTTTTTAGGCGCTGCCTAACTAATGTTAAGGGTGGGTGTTTTGACAGCAGTGGAAGTCTACCTTCCTGCTCCTTTTCTACAGCTATTTGGACTGTCCCAGTACTCTGGAACAAATTGGGGTGGAGGAAGGAGGAGGAATTTTGCCTGTAATAGTTAGACATACTTGAATACAAAAATGGAAAGATTTCTAATGTTGCTTCTTTACCTCCAGTTCTTATGTTCCTGGGCTTGTGAGACAACAAATGAGAATAAATGAGAAGCAAGGTTGTGGATGGAGTTCATTAAAAACTCAGGATTTCACACTCAAGCCCAGATTCTACATTAAAAAAATCCAAATAAGAGCAAACACAATAAATCAGTTTTAAACTGAATTAATTTCACCTATTAATTTACCTATTCCTAACAAGGTTTCCTAAATCAACCAAGATGTCACCCTCAAACTCATATTTTACACACATACACGCACGCACGCACAATCAGTTTAAACTAAATTATCTTTACCTATATAATGGAATGTGTAGAAGAACTTAGATTTCGTTCAATTTTAAATAAAAAACCTACAAACTCAGATAGGTATTGGAAAATTGATATTGGCAACCCTGATAAGAAGGTAGAGTATTTTCATACCATTTTGTGTGACTGACATAGAAAAGTTCTGGAGATAGATGTAGATGTTGTGACTTAGATTAAGGCTTGGTGTATGCAGGGAAGAATGTTGGATGGAAAGGAGGAAACACTGAAATTTATTGAAAGTTTTTTTAAAAATTTAAAAAGTCAATTCAGAATGGCAGCTATAAACCCTCCCCCTTTTACCCATGTATGTGTGGCCATATAGAGAGGTGGAGTTAAAATCATGCAATTATGGCTGACATAATTATCTTTTGTCCTTTCTAGGAAGATAAATCTGACTTCAAATGAAAAATTGATCGGGGTTGGTATGCTAGCTATTGCAATTGCATAGAAGAATATTTATAAATATTCCATCAGAACTATTTAGCATCAAACAGTCTCAAGAATCAGACTTCTTTTGGGTAGGAGTGTTGAGCCAAATTTTATGGAAACGTCTTATAATTAGGTTAGATGATTAGGTAATTAGGTAAGATGATTAGGTAATTTGGTAAGATAATTTGGTAAGATAATTAGATAAAATGATTTGGAATCTGTTACTTGTAAAATCATCCAAATCACTTATGAATAATCAGTTTTGATGACAGAATAACAGACAAATCGCTGTCCAATCTTTTCTTTAAAACTTCCAGTGGCACCCATAATGTCTGAAGGCAAGCTATTCCATTGATTAATTGTTCTAACAGGAAATTTCTCCTTGTTTCTAGTTTGGTTCTCTCCTTGATTAGTTTCGAGCTATTGCTTCTTGTTCATTTTAATAATTCATTTTAGTAATCAGCTTTGTGGAATGATTAGGGGGGGAAAGCAGTCATTGAGAGAAAGTGCTGATGGCTTCTGTCTTAAATTCCTACAAATCCTTATAGGAAGACTAGCATTCTCTATTTGTGAGAAACAGGGTTTATTATACTTATACATTCAACTTCAACCTTTGCTTGTCTTTTTTTAAAAATGTAATTCTGATGTGTCTGTCTTATAGAACTCTTGATCCTGTTTGGTTTTGCTGGCTTGAAATTATCATCTTGTTTTCCTGGTTTTTTTCCTATACATATTCATAATTTATTACAAGGACATTAAAGTGAAAAGTAAGTATTCATTTATATAGCAAACAAAGATCTGGGGTGATATAGAAAATGGATTTCAGTAATCTGACTTTTATTCAGATGCTGGTTGTAGAAATAAAGGCCTTTTTAAAATTTTATTTTATTTTATTAATTAAAAAGCTTTATCAGTTTTAATATTTTGTTCATGATAAAGTTGAGCACTATCTGTGCAGAAGATTCTATAAAGTGTCATTCACATGATTTATGTCATCTTGCCAGAGAAACGATGCTTTCTGGATTATACAAGACTGTTTCTTTTGACAAGACTAATTTACCTTTAAAACAATGAACTAAATAGGACAAAGATTTTGAGCTAGATTATTTTTAACCTCCAGTTTTTGAAACACTGCACCATACTGCATTTTAATATTTGTATTTCAGCATATATGTGTTAAAAGTCTAAACTTACCTTGCAAGAGATTATTTCCTATTGTCTGTTTAGAATAAGGGACTTTCGTACTATAAAAATATAAGCTTCTCAGAAGAAAATTAGAACTAAGTTCAGATTTGATTTTGAGATGGAACAACAAACGATTTTATAGAAGACATGTTGCCCATATAGGTGTATGTGTTACAAAATGCATTTGTATCTATTGTTATGCACAAATTGTATACTGAAGTTCGAAAGTTTTTGCAATCAGTTTCCTAACATGAAAAAGTGAGTTTATGTATAACCGTTATTATATGAACCAAAAATTTATTTCTCTGTACTTCTGAAAGTACGCTACATTATTACAGGAAAAGCTATGTACATTCTGTCTATCTTCATTGTTTTTTTAATGTACTATGAGGTAACATGTTTCTTTTTCTTTTCATAAGCCTTTTCAACAAGGGCATGATTAAGTACATAGCCTTGTACAAAATTTAAGACTATGTCTGCTTAACCATCAGTGCCATATTAGATACCATAGTCTTGTAAAGAAGTTCACAAAATTAATAGCAGGCAAACTTTTTCAATTATTAATAGTAATGATACTGTTGACACTTAAGAGTTAAGATTTGAAAAGCTAGATATTGTGTGCTGATAAACACTGAACTCATAATAAGCAAGTAATTCTGTGAATCTTAATTTCATAATTCAAACTGATGTTTAAAATGTAACCATTCAGAATTGCTAAATCCCAGTCTTTGAAGTGGGACAATTTGTCGTGGACAACATGCTGTGGCTATCTCACTGCAGCCAACTTGCCACAGCCAACTTGCCACAGCCATTTTGCTGTGGCATCTTGCTGCAGCCAGGTCATCGCAGACACTTCTTTGTGGGATATCTCAATGCAATAGATGTTATCTGCCACTGTTTCGTTGACATTATTTCTGTTTTTGTCAATGGAAATAATGTCAAAGAAACAGTGGCAGATAACATTTATTGTGCATAGTATTGGCCACGGCAAGATACCTACAGTAAAATGACCATGGTGAGTTGGCCATGGCAAAATGGCCCTGGCGAGTTGGCTGTGGCGAGTTCTAGACTTGTCTTCGTTCTGGAAATAGTTCTCTACCTCTGTCATGGTTAGAATGTTTAAGGGACTACATTTTGCAACCTATTCCTTTTCAATTGCTGTATTGTGCCAGGATTTTCAGTAAATTGGCATGTTTGTTCTGCTTATTCTGTCTTTACCTATAACTATATAGTGTGCTAATAGTCACTCAGAGAAGGAATGTATCTTGAAACATCAGTATTTTGAGAATTGGAAGTGCCATTTTCCAATATCTATTTGTTAATAATTATGCACAAAACCTTAAATATACTTTGGATTTCATAATAGACAACTTTTATGCTTAAAATGTTCACAACTCTATGTGCAAATACAAATGTTGATCAGCTCAGTCATCATTAGAAAGTAGAAAAGATTGACAGGCTATCTTTATTTTGCCAGTCACTTTTGAATATAAAACAGTAAAAAATAAGCAGTAACTGTAAACAAGAAATACAACAGATTGGTGGAAGTTTTGTTTATTTACTATTAAATTTATATGGCCACCCATCTCACATACATGATTCAGGACAGCTTAACAATAAAACAACTAAACAATGTATAGACAAATATATTATTTCACTGGCCTGCTTGGTGCTCAGCATCCATAAAAAGAGCTTATCTGCTTTTCTCTGATGGCAGAGGTATAGATCTGCTTGTCTGTTGCCAGTCAGTATGTCTCTATGTTATGTGTACAACCATGCCAGATATTCTTCTGGAATAAAAGTACAACAGGTTGGTCATATGATCACCCCTTTTCTTTTAGCATCATATCTGTTGGGTTTGCAATTTACACACAAAGCAGGATGCTGTCCCACTAGCCATGGAAATGCAACAAGGAATGAGTTTTGTTTCATTTTGTTCTGGGCAACAAGATGACAAAAACACTGTTTTTCACACTGTGCTCAGAAATTGGCGCCTTGCAAAAAGAATTTTGTCTCTCCATTAGCAGTCAATGCACTCAGAGAGATTGTAATTATTTATGTTTTGGACAACTAGATGAATATTTAATCAGAAGATTGAGACAACAGATGTAAGGCCTAGGCAGGAATTCCTCTTGCAGGGATGAGATGCCATTGTGTAATAGGTTATTCTACTTTAATTGGAATCAGTTTGATTCATAGCAATGATATATTTCCATTCAGTTTTGAAGTTAATTGTGTGATTTGTTTGATCTTCAGAACAATTACTTCATAGAATATTACTTCAGTATAGTATAAGTTCACTGAGTGATGAATGTTGTTTTATCACTTGATCTCTTGGGTACTACAATTATTTCAAAATAAGATGATGCTAGATTTAAGATACCCTTCCCCCCCTCCAAAAAAATAGAATTTAAAAAACTATAAACACAAACATCTTGTGCAATGCTCTTCTTTCCCAGTGTGTCTACCTATGGTTGTTAATTTCCTCTGAAATCTATCCTAGAATTTTATTGTTCACCAACAAAACACTTCGTCCAACTTACGTGTGTGTGTGCTTGTTAAATGAGCATGCTCCATACATGTAATTCTTAATTTACAGAATAAAATATAACGTGCTGATTTTAAAAAATTGAATTATGATTATTATAATTACTAGGGTATTATTTTAATATGCTACTTTTCTCACGTTTATAAATTAGATTACATCAGTTTATTATTTATTTATTATTTAGACTTATATACCGCTTATCAGTGCTTCACAGGTACTCTCTAAGCGGTTTACACAGTCAGCATATTGCTCCCAACAATCTGGGTCCTCATTTTACCGACCTCAGAAGGATGGAAGGCTGAGTCAACCTGGAGTCGGTTAGGATCAAACTCCTGGCAGTGGGCAAAGTCATCCTGCAATACTGCATTCTAATCACTGCGCCATCATGGTTCTTTACATATTCTTCAAGTTCAGTTTCAATAGCAATTTATAAGCCCTAGTGATAATATCTGTCTCACTATCACACAATAGAATTTCCAATTCATTTTTTGCAAAACCCAAACCATAGCTTTTTAAACTCTAATTTAAATCTTTCTTTCAATTGTAAATATGTAAACCAATGGCAAACATCTACTTCTAATTCCAGCTCCTCTTTATATTTGAGGATAGGGTCACTATAATTGAGTGATTCTATTCCTGACCTGGTCTACCTTAAAGGGCTGAAAATTTCCAGATAACCAACAGATCGCCACAAAGAGATACAGAGAACTCTAATTCTGCAACATTTAGTGGTCAACTGGATTTTTTTTTTAAGTCTGACCATGGCAACTTAAAATTTATTACCATATTTGCATTGCAAAGCTGCAAATAGTGCAGTATAAACATAAGTCTGATTATTCATAAATACATCCTATTGAGATTGTTAGGGTTATTCTCCAATAAAGCATTTCAGGTACAACCAGTGTAACTGATTCATTTATTTAAGCCTTTTCCTGATTCCTATTCTTCGGTAGAAAGATAGGATATAAATAATCTACTAAAGCATGCAGCAACACTATATTTTGCATCTTTGTAAAAAGAAAATACATTTAAATTTAGTTAATTGGATGAACTGCTAATCAATATTTTTGCTATATTTTCTGGTAATGGAATAGGACTCCCACGAGGGAATACAGACCATCTTTTTCTCGTTTTAATTGAGCTCTGAAGTCCAGTAGGCAGATGCTTTGTATTAGGCCTGTGGGATGAGGTACTTTGCATCTGAGAGGCAATGTGATTCTCTAGGGGATGAAGATACAACACAGTCCCTTTTGATAAAATGCTTTGTGTCATTTTTTAAAATAGCTGGAAGTCTCCCTTGGTGTTTTTAGTACTTGACTAATGAAAGTTTTTATGGAGAATTCCATGGTGCACATTGAAGCCACTCAAAACAAAAGATACATAAGAGAGCCCTCAGTCACACCTTCAGAAAATATGGGAAAACGTTGAGAGGATCTCCAAAGCTGATTGAAACAAAGCAACACTGTTATCTTGCTTCAGTTTTAGAAGTAAGGAACCACTGCTACTTTTCAAATACCTTTTTTTTGTTTTTGCTTCTCAAAATACCGAGAGCTATGAACCGAATAATACTGAGCTTTTAGGAAACTGAGAGAGCATCACTTCAGTTCAAATTACATGCTACATTAAATATAAATTCACATTATCAATGAACGCTTCAGGTTTTTTAAAAAATTAGATTTTTTATTAAATTTCAGCAAAAGATAAAATATAAAAACATGAAAAAAGAGGGGTTGGGGAAAGGGGAGATTAAAGAAAAAATAAAATCAGGACTGCCAAGGGAAAGAAAATGTTTCCATGGCATTGGACCAGATCACTCCACAAACTGTCTTGTCCCAATTATAATGTCCTTCCACCTGGTCAGTCAGGGATGATAAGTTGCAAATCCCCAAGAACTCTGCCCTGTGAAATCCAGGAAGTGAACCTTCTCTGCCATTGACCCTGCCCT
>JANHFO010002560.1:56594-71998 GCA_032468095.1 Pareas carinatus
TTTCCGTGCTGTAACCGGCCCGGAAGCCGGACTGGAGCGGATCTAGATAGACCGTTTCCTCCAGGTGCCTGGGGAGCTGATACGCAACCACACTCTCTACAACCTTCGCTAAAAAGGGAAGATTGGAGACCGGACGATAATTTCCTAAATCAGCCGGGTCCAGGGAGGGTTTCTTGAGGAGGGGCCTTACCACCGCTTCCTTATAGCTGTCTTCATTCATTAATTAGTTTTATCTTTACGTTTTAAGTGTGTGTGTCTGTGCATGTATCTCTCTCTCTATGCATATTGTTTACATCCTGTCTTTTTTTCTGAAAACCCAAAGTTTGGCATGCATGAAATCATCCCTCATTTTATCAGATTGACTATGAAATTACCTAATGAATTCTATAGCTGATTGGAGACTTGAACATGGATCTCCTTAACCTTCATGTAACATTCTGACCTACTTCTATTCCAATCAGGGATGAGAAATTTGAATCATCATTTGAACTTGATGAACATGTATTTTAACTGTTTCCCATTAAAACCTTGCCTAAAATCCATGCTGTTCTACAATGATTACTTCAAGATCTGTGGAACTGTGTTAATTGCATCCTACCAAGCCAATTTTTTTACTATGGTTTGTTGAACTTTTCAGTTTGGCTAATCTAAAACTAAATAAATTCTCATTATAATTTAGTATGATGCAATAAATATTTTGGTTGGTTAAAGTTCCTCTCTGCATATTTTAATAAAGTCACTTGTGATGTCAGATTTATGACATTTTTATACATCACATTTGTTGTAATAAGACTGCACTACACTTATCACTTATGTAGTAAGATATTCCAACTTATGGCATTTAGCACATTGGAGGACAAGTGATACAATGACTCTTTAACATATTTAGACCCTAAGTAAACCACCAGAGTCTCTTTGGATAGTGAAATCGGTCACATATAATTTTAATAAATAAATAAAAACAAGTTGCCAACTGTGTCTCTACATTATTTGTTATCTTATCCACTATAGGACCTTGTTCACTAGTATCTTTTTACACAAACTAGTTTTGCTACCAATATGTTCCTCCACTTTCTTTTGATATCTTTCTGTATTGTGCTAAGCCATGGTTCATTTTGACCATGATTTCTTAATTAAGTCACACTGATTATGTGTCAAGCCCTTCAACTGAAAAGCGCAATCAAGGAAACAAGTTTCACACAGACATTGTTTAATGGGTTTTAATGCCAACAATTAGTACAGAAAATTGAGAACTGAGATAAGAATCCTGAAGTCCTCCTTTATTAGTGAGCGATTAATGTGGGATTTCTTTGAAGCTTTTGAAATTTCTTTTTCACAGGATGTTTCCAAGATGGGCTACAGATACATGTTTTTGACAAGCCAATAACAACCTTTCTGTTAAGGAATTTAGGACTAACCTTGGGGAAGGCATAAAAGAGGTTGAAGGAAGCTTGAAGCTTGAAGGAAGGACGTTGACTGGAAATTGCACAGTCCTGAGATTGAAGCAAGTGTAGAAAGAAGCTCAACATAATTCCATCTTGATTTGTTTAGTAGAGAATAGAGTAGAGATAAACTTGAGCAAGATCCAAGATTATATTACCATACCCTACAACTATACGCGGCATTTCTGGAATCCCTGCAGTGCCCGTTTCTTGACCTAACCCAGTGATGGTGACCCTATGGCATGCATGCCACAGTGGGCATGCAGGGCCCTCTCTGTTGGCACTTGAGCCAAGTTACCTCAGCATCGCCCCAGTGCTAAGCATGCTCAGAAGAGACTAGAGGTGCCTGGCGATGACATCACAGGGCCATTCACATCCTCAGAGAGTAATGGCACCAGGCAATGACATCACAAGCAGTGACTCATTAGCTGTCACTTATCCGGGCACTTGATGCCTTAAAGGTTAGCCATCACTGACCTAGTCTAACTAGAAGGACTGGAGGTTTCCCTTCAGTGATTTCTGATATCTGGAGTTACTTTTCCTCTCTTGGTCTCAAATAGTACCTCATCATATAGTTGCTAAGTCATGTTAAGTCAAAAACGAACCACAGGATTCAGCCCTTGATTTATCACTCTTCAACAAATGAATTACTTGAAGACCTAGAAGAAATGCTTAACACATTTGTAGATGACATGCATCTCCATTAATACTCTTTCTACTTCTGTTCAAGGGATCTGTTTCCCTAGGTGAAACAGCACCTGCTGCTACAAATACCATTTCTTGAATAGAAGCACTTTCCCTCCCCCGCAAGTCTGGACAGAGAAAAAAACAGGAAATTACTTTCTCTTAGGAATAAACTTTTTTTAAAAAAATGACTCCAGCTTTCCTCTTTTCACCAGCACCACCAGACTCAAGTAGTTTTGGAAGGCTTGATACCAGATTGTAAACATAATATTGGAGTTAGCAAGATAACTTGTATAATGCACCTTCAGAGCCCTTACCACCTGGACACAAACTATATCAGTTTCTCCCCTCAGAACATTGCATATCAAAACAACTAAACACAAAGACATGTTATCACCCTGCTATACACATAATTCCCACAACATCATCTTATGCCTAAGGATTTCTAATAATAAATCCTAAGACTGTATTACTATTTTCTTTTCACCTTTCTGATTTACCTCTCCTGTTGGTATCTTATGACTATCACTTGTTGGTTGTATCTTATGATTTCTGATTTTATCTTATGATTTATGATTTATCAATTGTTGCTTGTGTGTTCACTGAGAGCTTATGCACTAGAGACAAATTCCTTGTGTGTTCAATCACGCTTGACCAGTAAAGAATATTCTAATTCCTATCCTATCCTATCCTATTCTATCCTGTCCTGTCCTGTCCTATCCTATCCTATCCTATCCTATCCTATCCTATCTATCCTATCCTATCCTATCCTATCCTATCCTAAACAGCAATCAAGGAAGGATTGTGGAGAATAGTTTAATGGCAACTAATTGCATGAGTCGAAGAACTGAATTGAATGTTAAAGCACTGTTGAATATTGTCTGGGTTACTGCTCAGTCACTTCTTTCATTTGGTGACCATTTTAAAAGTAATCTGTTTAAATTCTTGACTTGGCTTTTGCTTCCTTTGTAGTGCATTTTTCTGAATACAGACTTGTACTCCACTCAAGGTGAATTCAGCATTCCTCCAAATTAATCAGAGTTGCTACTATTTCTGGAATGTGCATTTTATCCTTCCTCAACCATTTAAATAGATTTTATCTATTTCAAAGCTAGCACTTTGTAATGTGAAGTCCTCTGAACCAATAGCAACAAAAGACAGATAATTGGAGCAGATGTAAAACTATTGACAATTGAACAAGCAGCATTAATAAAAATACAGCCAATGAAACATTTTCTGCCAGCTATTACATTTATCCAGGTTTTTAAGAGTTTTTTAAAAAAGACTTTGGACTTGAATTTTTAGGGTCCCTTCCAACTGTATTAAATATTTTCTCCAGACCTTTGTTTCCTGAAGGCCTCTACCTAAGCGTCACTGAGTATAAATAAACCTTCAAATTTACTTTCCTACTGAATCCCACCCTGTTCTTGTTAGAGAGAGTCCCTATCTTTCAAGTGGGCTTTTTTTTAGTTGCAGCAAATCATGGCTGATAGATGGCAAGGAGGATTTTAGAAGCTGCTGTGGACTGTTATGGGCTCACATTTGAAGACAGAGAGATGGGCTAGTTCTTTCATTGATGGAGAGGTTACGTTTGAGTCACATTTCCTGTCCTTTTCCTGAATGAGAATATTTAACTCAGCTTGTTCCCATGGAAATGGGTGCAGTGCTTGCAACATCATGAACAATAAAGTTGTTTGATTTTCATTTTCATTTTACCTTGAGGGAAAGTAAACCATGAATATATGCAATGATGTAGATATTTTGTTTAGGTTCTTGAGAGTTTGGGAGGAAGAGAGGATCTATCTGCAACTGCAAACCTTTAAGTTTCTGATCTAGTAAGAATACAGCCCATGAGAATTGCTACATTTAAGCCAGCTTTCTTGCCATCTCTAAAATCACTACAAACTAATGCTTGCCCTGTGCTTTGAAGAATATCAAAACACAAGGAATTTGTGAGTCAGTCACAGATATAGAAACACATTTAGTGTTTCTAGGTAAATGGTGTATCTTGCTCTCTGCCATCTGTTCCCTATCTCATGACATGTACAAGGCTGAGTCATCCTGTTGATTTTGCAGTTCCCAGTTGTTTCAATCTCGTAAATGCTTTCCATACATTAAACTACAGGCATATGGTAGAGTAGTTTATGGGGACTATATCTACTCACTAAGAGTTGATACTGACTTGATAATACATAAATAATGATCAAATATATCAATGTGGCATTGTAAGTTGTTATTTCAGCAATCCAGGTAGGCTTCCTTACCTAAGAAACCAGCATCAGGACAGGTAAAGATGCTTTCAGAATACTCTGAAATGTTAAGCTGTGGATATTCAGATAAACTTCTCCTATTAAGAATGGTTGTGGAAATGAATAAATGAAGAGAATCTTTCCCAGATGCTTTGGTATATATTACCTCTTTTGTTAATATTGCCAATAATTTAAGGATCATCCAAGTATTTTTTTTTAAAAAAGCAGAAGTTTTATTTGCATGGGATTGTATCATGTTGCTCTGTGTGTCTCTAGCACTACCTGTACCTTATCCCTCCTGGTCACTTGCCCCGATTTATGTCATTTTTCTGTATTTCTTTTCTGCTCCCCATTTCTTCTACATTATTTGGACTTGTTTCTTAGATTATGTGTTTCTTTCACCTTCTTTCAGAAGTATTAGATTGCAGGCTTGAAGCATACAGCAAAAAGAAATTCATGATGTTACCTCTTATACAAGGCAACTCATACTGTTAGGACTCGGTTGCTTCTGTCCATCCAGCCTCCAGAATTGGGGATCCCATTGCTTCATCCCCCGATGGCAAAGAACATTTATTTCAGAGGGTTCCCATGGGGTCCATCTGAAGCATCGCAGGAAAGCTCCAAGAATCCACCCAAACAGTGTCCTGTGCTTTTCTCTGACATAAATGTTCTTAGTAGGTCTGCTGCTCATCAACCCTTTCCCTATGAGAGCATGTAAAATTAGCTTCAGAGGAAACACAGTCCATGAAGCTGGAGAAACCTGTCAAAGCAAGCAAGCAAGCAGAAAATAAGCCCTGCTTTCAGATTTAGCCAGGGATTAGACCATGTAATTAGAGGTGTATATTTTAAGTATTTCAACATTCTAGTTAACATTTCAAATCACCCTTTCTTGAAACTATTACAGGGTATTGCCTCTTTAGATTGTTCTCGTAGCAGTGCAGAAGTTATAAGATCTGAATTAATAGCCAGTCTGACTGTTAGAGAGAATGAGACTACTACTTCAGGCAAGGACAAGGGGAGCAGCACGTTGGATCAGGTTATGAACTATAGCTCATTGATTCTCAGCTGCTCACAAGCATTAGTAAGCAAAGGAAGACACTTGCAAAATCATTGGGGAGATAATCTGATGGATTACAGCCAGGCAGTAGGAAGTGAACAGGTGAGCAAAAGAGATTAGAAAAAAGCAGATGGGAGATGAGATCATGAGAAATCACAAGTGATCGAGACAGACCAGTGTGTGGAAAAGCTGAAGAGAACTGGCAGCCTCCATAAGGCTGCTTAGATGTTATGGGATAGTAGATACTGTCCCATAACAAGTACTGTATAGAAGTAATGTTTTCCCAAACCTAGCTAGTCTAGGATATCTGTTCTGCCTTTTTACTAGGATGAGACTTCAGAGATTTAGGGCTTCTGAGTCGAGTCATCCAGGTTCAAGACCTCTTTCCATATAAAACCTGCTGGGTGTCCTTGAACTAGTTGACAAAATTGTGGGGTTTAACCTCAATGTGTGTAGGGGAAGGAACTCTGAGTTCCTCAATAGAAAAGCATAATAAAAATATTATCACTTTTTTATCATTTAGAAAAGAGAGTGAATTCTGTCTTTTTAATGACTCACTCTTCTAAAACCATTTTTTCCTCCTCCTTTTCCATTCTGTTTTTCTTTTCAGAACAGTGTTTTAGTTTGTTATGTTACTCCCTGGTTTGTGTCTTCTGTTCCCCCACTGCTTGATATTTTAGTCCTCATTCATTGCCTTTTTATGTGCAAACCAAGAAGGGGGGGAAGGTTCAACTTATCCATTGGTTATTAAGAACTCAGCATCCAGTCAAAACATCATTAGAATGACATGCTAATGGAATAACCTGCTTTTAGCTAAGACGGGCTTGTGACCTACCTAGCTGAAGTCGTTGTGTAAGCATTGTCTGCAGATATGCTATCCTCTCTGCTATTTTTTTAGATTTAGGGAGTTTTACTAAACCCTTGGTATGCCCCATAGATAAAAAGTATGCTATGCCTGGATTTTTAGATCACAAATATGCAGCACTAGTTTCTCTAGTGTCACGTTAAGGTCACTAATAAGCTTTGAATCATGGTAGAAGCATAGAAAAGCTGTCTATTGTTTTATTATTTTTCAAAATATCTCATTTGCATTGCTTGTTTATAGTGTTCAACAGATTCCACTATGAAGTAAGCACTTCAGGAGGAAAAAAAACCTTTTTAAATATACAGTAGCTCTACTCCTAAGGTATCATATCTGAAAAGTCTATGCCGAGATTTAAAGTGAAGGACATTAAAATTTTGGTGTTTTAACTAGGCAACTACATATTAAGATTGACCAACAAAATGATAAAAAGCAAAACTTTTTTTGCTACAATAAAATCTGCCAAATGACTACCCAGCATAACCATTAGATTTCCTAATGCTGCTTGCTAAATCAAAATATGTCTGAAATTTCAGTCAAGTGTTTTAAGATATAAATCTCTTAATGACAGTTGGTCAGAAGGGAGAGTGAGGAGGGTTGTGGAACAAATCATCTGATTTACCATTATATGGGAAATTCACTTTGATATACAAGCATGGTTCGGGAATCAATTATACTCACAATCCAAGGTTTTACTGTATAAACTTCAGACTATTCACTAGAATCAAGCCATACATCACTTGTTTTTTCAAGCATTTATAGAAGTAACCTTTTGAAATGCTTTTGAGCTTGTAGCAGCTATCCCATGCATTTCAATGGCTTTGAGGACAGAATTGGAAGTACATTGTCAGTGTATGTTTTTAGATATCTTAGGCTTTGCTCTGTCTTTCAAACTAATGCTTGATTCACACAAGATAATGAGTCCAAAAACAAATGGCATTTTGGCTTAATGCAGTATCAGCCCATGAAAAGAGAGAGGGATAGAGTGTGAGAGAGAAAGAATTGAACTGAAAATCTTTCTTGTCAGACTTTGCTATTCCTACAAATGTCAGTGCTGCCCCATCTCACCAATTTGCCCTTTAAATATCTGAATTTAAGATTGTGGGGATGGGGAGTGGAAATATCAAATCATATCTCTTAACCTTTGTTGTCAAACAGGGTTAACTGACAGTCTTGAATATTGTGCAGCAAATGCTAGAAAATATGGAATATGACATACAACAAATATACAGTGAAGGTAACAAATGCCTAAAGAGCTCTGGACAGAGGTTCGCAACATCATACAGGAGGGAGCAGCTAAAACCATTCCAAAGAAAAGAAAAAGCAGATATGCTAAGTGGCTGTCTAATGAAGCCTTAGAAATAGTCAAGGAAAGGAAGGGAAGCAAAAGGGAAGGGAGAAAGAGAAAGATACACCCAACTGAATGCTGAATTCCAAAGAAAAGCAAGGAGAGACAAAGAGGCCTTCCTAAATGAACAATGTAAAGAAGTAGAGAGAAATAATAGAATGGGAAGGACTAGAGATCTCTTCAGGAAAAACAAGTGAGATCAAGGGATGATTCCAGGCAAAGATGGGCAGGGACCTAACAGAAGCAGAGGAGATTAAGAAGAGGTGGCAGGAATACACAGAACTATACAAAAAAATGACCTGAAGGTCCCTGATATCTACAATGATGTGATTGCTGACTTTGAGCCAGATGTCCTGGAATGCAAAGTCAAGTGGGCCTTAGAAAGCATTACTAACAACAAAGCTAGCCGAGGAGATGGTATTCCAGCCGAGCTATTGGAAAAACTTAAAAGATGATGCTGTTGAAGTGCTACATTCCATATGCCAACAAATTTGGAAAACCCAACAATGGTCACATGATTGGAAACGGTCAGTTTACATTCCAATTCTAAAGAATGACAATGCGAAAGAGTGCTTAAATTACCACACAATTGCGCTTATCTCACACACTAGCAAGGTTCAAAATCCTACAGTCTAGACTTCAGCAGTATGTGAACCAAGAACTACCAGAAGTACAAGCTGCATTTCAACGAGGCAGAGGAACTAGATATCAAATTGCCAACATTCTCTGGATTATGGAAAAGCAATGGAATTACAGAAAAATGTCTACTTTTGCTTCATTGACTATGCTAAGGATGTGTGGATTACAACAAACTATAGCAAGTCCTCACAGGGGTGGGAGTACCAGACTACTTTAACCTACTCCTGAGGAACCTGTATGCAAGCCAAGAAGCAACAGTTAGAACTGGACATGGAACAACTGACTGGTTCGGAATAGGGAAAGGAGTATGACAAGGCTGCATACTGTCACCCTGCTTATTCAACTTATATGCAGAGCACATCGTGCAAAATGCTGGACTGGAAGAATTACAAGCCTGAATTAAAATTGCTGGAAGAAATAACAACCTCAGATATGCAGATGATACCACTCTAATGGTAGAAAGTGAAGAGGAACTAAAGAGTCTCTCGATGAGGGTGAAAGAGGAGATCCCCCAAGGTAGGATTGAGACTCAACATTAAAATACTAAGATCCTGGCATCCTGACCCATCCTTCCCTAGCAAATAGAAGGGGAAGAAATAGAAGCAGTGAAAGACTTTATTTGCTTGGGCTCCAAAATTACTGCAGACGGGACATGAAAAGATGCTTGTTCCTTGGTAGGAAAGCTAAGGCAAACGTAGACTTCATATCCAAAAGCAGACATCACTTTGTCAATAATGATCCATATAGTTAAAGCCATGGTTTTCCCAGTTGCAATGTATGACTGTAAGAGTTGGACTATAAGGAAGGCTGAATGTTGAAGAATCTATGCCTTTGAGGTGTGGTACTAAAGAAAACTCTTGAGAGTCCCTTGAACTGCAAGACAATCAAATCAGTCCTGGAAGAAATGACTGTTTCTTGACTGTTCATTAGAAGGACAAATGTTAAAGCTGAGACTTAGATATTTTGGCAACCTAATGAGAAGAAAGGACTCGTTAGAAAATGCTGTGATGCTGAGAAAGATGGGAGGCCAAAGGAGAAGGGGATGGCAGAGAATGAGATAGCTGGATAGTGTCATCGATGCAATAAGCATGAGTTTGGGCAGACTGTGGGAGGCTGTGAGGGACAGAGAGGCTATGATCCATGGGGTCGCAAAGAATTGGACATGGCTTAGCGACCGAACAACAACAAACATAAATCCTACAATAGCTATTATGTTAGCTGTTGTAGTATTGTTGTAAACGGTCCATACTATACTACAATAAGTTGACATTTAGACATTCAGAAGGGATCTGAATGGGGAAGACAGATATAAATCAGATTGAAAATGTTTAATAGTCTGGATTTTTCCTGAAGAAGTCTGAATGAGAGCTTTAATAAATTGACAAAAATTCAATAGATTTGAAAAAGAAATGCCTAGAAATGCTCCTTACATTTTGTATGATCTGTGAGTCACATTAGGTAAATTCTTGAGGGTATCTAAGAATAGATCATTAGTAGTATTATTAGGAATAGTACTATTGATAGTACTTAAATGATAACTTAGTTTCTTCACCAACTCAGGTTTCCTCCAACTCCATATTCCTGTCCCTATTCTTAGGGGAATACTGGTATTTCTAGGTCCAAGAACAGTAGTCCTGAAATAGGTACTCTGTTAGTAAAATTGAATAAGGTTCTGCATGAGAGTTAGTGCTCTTAAAACGGTGCTATCATTGAACATTCTTTTCATACTTTCTCCTTTCCACGGTTACTCAGCTAGACATAATCTATTTATACTTCATGCCATAGTTTGTAATATCTTCTCTCTTTACTTTTGGCATGGAAAGTTGTAAAGTTTATTCTTATTTGTAGTCGTCCCATCTATCCTGAGATCCAAATGTCTCATGATGGAAATCCATATTTGAAATTTCTCTTCTAAAACTGGGGACAGAAAAGTATTATATTCCAGTTCTGTAAAACCCACTTTTCTGAAATAAAATATGTCATTTCTACTTCAGGTATATTACTAAAGGATGCTGTAAAACAAAACAGAATTTTCTCAATAGCGATAGTGGAAAAGATAGGCATAATTATAAATTGAAAATTAGTGGGTTGGTGTGAGCAGCATACCTTTGGACTAGATAAAAATAACTGTTTCATCTATATTAGTCAGTTTGTCTATAAAAAAATTAGTGTCTTAACCCAGCTGAGTGCTGAATGGTTGTTGTGGTTAGATTTTCTTTCTATTTAATTTCTCTTTGCAATCTTATTATCTTTTGACCAAGAGATGTTTTTTCTCTTTTGCTAAGAGGAATATTACCAATAAAGCATCCGACTTACAGGGAACTTTAAACTTGGTTTATAATTTGCCAATTTTTTATTTTGCTTTTCATCATTAAAATACAGATCATTAGGATTTTCTCAGTCAGGCTTTTAAGTTAGATAAACTGTAGCTTATGTCGGCAAAATTATTCTTAAGTAGTATATTGAGGTTCATGTTAATGTGTGCTGTTTAATGAAACCTAATGATATTCAGTGAAGGTTGTGCTAAGCCACAGAGAAAGCTTGTTACCTAGGCAACTGCCCTATGCAGTAAAGAGCTCAGAACATATGGCTGTGTAGCATGCATTATTTCAGCATCTTTAACCATTAGGAACCACATGTGTAATTGACTGTGAAAAATTACTACTCAGTTACTGTATTGTGTGGTCATAATAGAAGTAAATGAGTACGTCATTGTTGTTGGAGTAGATCTGTTGGGAATCATTTGCAGGCCAGTCTATTTAAGGAGCAAAAATACAATAAGAAGAAAATAGCTGGTTTAATTAACATGTAAAAATTGGGTTAATTTGAATTCAGCTGGCACAGATATTCATGTTTCTTATGTAGTGGTCTGGATTGAATTTTGCTAGTATAAATTATCTCTGTTTTTCTGTAAAAATTGCTTATTATTTTATTTGAAAGATAGTATAATTTAAATTAATAAATTTTGATCTCTAATAAAATGGCTGTACCTTGGTAAATTATGTGAAACAATTGGGTAGCAAGCAATGAAAGGATTGTGTAGTGTTCTTTGAAAACATGCTTTGCTAAGATGTGGTATTTGTGAGTTAAACTTTATTTCAGCAGAACTCTTCTGTCAGTTAATGAAGTAAGTTTTACTTTACAAGAAACCATATTATAAATCACTGTAACTAAGCATTAGCACGATAAAGAAGGTGTTATAATGTTAAAAAAAGAGTTCTAAAATGATAGCTCAGGATTGTAAGCAATCTGTAGAGGATTCTTTTTTTTAAAAAAAACTTGTGCAATCAGTTTAGCAGCATTATAAAAACTGACTCAGTTCCTCATTTGGCCTATGTAAGCTACAGTCATTATGTGACAAATTTTAAGAATCCCCGGAACATATAGATTAAAACGATTGAAAGGAGCATGGTCCTGTCTGCCCTTGAAACCCATGAAATCACGATTTTTATTTGTGAGAGGGAGTCACAGAAATCTGTTTCTCATTTTAGGGATTATAGTACTGCAAAGTTTGTGAACTACTGGATCAAAACATTGGACTAGGACTGGAAAGATTAGGTTTCAAGTCCATTCTCAGTCACAGAAATTCATTGGGTAATTGTCAGTCTAATCTCACAGGGATCTTTTGGGGATTAAACGAAGGGATATAAATTCCCTTGGTTTTCTGAAGAATGACAGGCTATATGTTTAATGAGACAAATAGTCTATCCTGGTCTTCTGGAAACTCTTGAATAATGAGTTACTCTGAGAACCTATGTTAAATGATAATATGCCCACTTTGACTATTTTATGATGTTTTTGATGCTACAATGGGTATATATTAGTTCCTACTATGACATTTTATTTAATCATTTATATTGCTTGTAATCACTACAGACCTTTGCAATATATGCAAGTATAACAAATAAATGTTTTCGTGTTCTTATTTGAAAGTACTAATGGAAACATGATAAAATGCATGTTACCATTGGGGAATATATTTTTATTAATCAATTCTAACTATTTTTCATTAATCTTGTTTCCCAATGTTGGATGAAAGAAGGAGCGATGGCTCAGTAGATTTGTCAGCTGGAAAACTGATAACTCGGGTGTGAAACCCGAGTACTGAGCAATGGGGAGAGCTCCTGTTCCTGCCCCAATTCCTGCCCTACCTAGCAGTTAAAAAGCATGCAAATGTGAGTAGATGAATAGGTACCACTTTAGTGGAAGGTAAGAGCATTCCATGTGCCTTTGGTGTATAACCATGCTAGTCACATGGCCATGAAAAATGTTTTCGAACAACTCTGGCTCCCTTGGCCAAGAACCAGAGATGAGCACCACACCCTAGAGTTGTACACGACTGAACAGGGAAACCTTTACCTTTACCTAATGATGGATGATTACAGGTAGTCCCCGACTTACTACCACAATTAAGTCTAAAATTTCTGTTTCTAAGTAAGACAGTTGTTAAGTGAGTTTCCCCTCAATTTTACAGCCTTTCTTGCCACAGTTATTAACAGAATCACTGCAGTTGTTAACTTACGTTAACATAGTTGTAAAGTAAATCTGGCTTCCCTATGGACTTTGCTTGTCAGAAGGTCACAAAAGTTGTTTACATGACCCTGGGACTTGCAGCTGTCATAAATAGGAGCCAGTTTCCAAGCATCTGAACTTTTGTTCACATGACATGGAGACGCTGCTATAGTCATAAGTGTGAAAAACTTTTTCCAGTGCCATTATAACTTTCTAAACGAAAGATTATAATTCCGTACTTCCATATAACTGATCTTGGAAGCTGCAACCTTGTAATAGAAATGTGAAACGTTGCTTAAAACAAGTGAACTTAATAATTTGCTACTGCTAATCTATAGTAACATTTGTCAAAAACAATTCATTGATCATTCATTTCCCACTCACTTACGTCTGACTTGCCGCTATATCTCAGAAACCATTAAAGTTACACTCATGAAACTTTCTACATACCTTGGCTTCCAATCAAGGACCAAAGTACAATTACTGACCTAAAATTATTTTTAAAGGAGATATTAACCTTTTTTGGTCTAACCTACTGCGCATAAGCAGTCACACGGATCGCCGTTTCTCCGCCTCTGAAGCCAGTGTGCACGCGCTCACCCTTGCCATTTTTTCGGGAAGCGGGGAATGATTGTACAACGATTCCGAAAGCATTTTTGCCGCTCTCCTCCTTCCCAGGCCCCACCAAACAGCCAGCCCCCTCCCCGGGGGCAATTACGCAGCGGGGAGGAAGGATTTGGGAGGAGGGGCGAACACAGACAAATAGCTGACCGGCGGGGCTATGCAACCGCCATCTCCTGCACAGCCATTTCAAATGCATTGTGCAAAAGTTCGGGAAAAACAACTCTGCTGCCGAGGTGGGTTGGGCAGACCGCCGGAGCAGTTTTCAAAGGGGGGGGTGCCCTTGAGCCTGCAGCCGGCCTGCCGACAGACCAATGTTGTCACTTTTCCAACCGGGGATCTAAGCGGGTTAGCTGCAGTCCTCAGCAGCGCGAAGGATTCTGCTGCCCTCAGGGAAGCGGGGGGGGGACGTGTAGGATCGCGCCAAAGCACTTTCACCCCGCAAGATGACCTGGTCTCAGAGCTCCATGGTACGCACTCCACAGGAATTGCCGGCGGGGCTGTCCGGCTCCAAGGAAACCACACATCCCCGCAAACCAGCTGCACGGGGAGCACGCAGGACATGAAAACATCCCCCCCAGGGCTGGGTCTCGCTGCGAGGAGGCTCCATGGCCGGACGAGGCAAACTTCCAACCCAGGTGACTGAGTCCACCCCGGCATGGATGGGAGAGGTGCTTGAGGCCTCCTTTTAAACGTTGTCCCATGCAATAGAGAGCTTTACAGAGCCTGCCATAAGGCCTCGCCACTGCCACTGCTCGCACCGCTACTCAGAGATACCCCCCCAGTCCTTCCCCCCGCACGACCACTGCCTGCCTGCCTGGCTCTGCTGCACTGACTTCCATATAGCCCGAACCCACCTGGGACGGAATGGCTGGCCCGGGCAGAAGGTCCTCGTCTGGCCACATTTCGCTACAGCGCAAGCCACAGCAGGACTGCTCAGCGCTGCAGGGAGCACAGGATCGGCTGCTGCGGGGGGAGGGCATGGAGACACCACCTCAGTTTGACCTCCCTGCGACAACTGCCCGACTTCACCAAGCCGTCTGCCGCATGGCCAAAACACACATGGTCTTCAATGGGGGAGAGACAGGGTGAAAGACGGAGAGAAGAAGGATTAAGAGAGAGCGAAAAGGAGAGGTGAAAGGCGGGAACAAAGAGAAAGAGGGGTGAGGGGGACAGACACGGTGAATGAGAGAGAGAAAGAATGAAAAAGAGGGTGAAGACATAAGGTAAAAGGAAGAGAAAGAAAGAAGGAGACAGAGAAAGGTGGAATGGGAGAGAAGTAGAAATAGAAAGAGAGAGATTGAGAAACAGAGAAAGAGCGGGTGAAGGGGAGAGAGACACTGAAAGAAGGAGGGAAAGAAAGAAGGAGAAAGAGAGTGGGAAGGCTGCAGAATTATAAAAAACCCGTGGCAGAGCACTGGTGCAAAAAGCTAGTAAATTATATTATCAACTAATATATTTTATATTATGTAATAATGAATATCTGCAAACTATTGAGCATCTTATGTTAATCCTAAATTGAACCTTCATACTTTACTAGTTAATAGTAATATAAAGTACCACAGCGTTTAACATATAGAACAGAATAGAATTCTTTATTGGTCAAGTGTGATTGGACACACAAGGAATTTGTCTCTGGTGCATATGCTCTCAGTGTACATACAAACAGCAAGTGATAAATCATGATTATAATCATAAAATACAATCATAAATCATAAGATACAGCACTCACTGGTAGCCATAGGATATTAAAAATGCAATTAGCATAAATCATAATAGGGTCCCTTTGGGGAGAAGGGTGGTATAGAAATCGAATAAACTAAACTAAGATACAAACAACAAAGTTATTGTCATAAGAAGGAAATAGGTACCCTGTTTCCCCAAAAGTAAGACATCCTCCGAAAATAAGACACCCTCCGAAAATAAGACCTACTTACAGTTTTGCTTCTCGCTGAAATATAAGGCATCCCCCGAAAATAAGACCTCCCCG
>JANHFO010002560.1:77354-93703 GCA_032468095.1 Pareas carinatus
ATACCAGACCGTTGGAGCCTCATCTCTCCTGGCCCCGACGTTATGGAGGCTGCTTCCCGGCGGCCATTTTCCCGAGGATTTCAAGTTACCCTTGAAAGGTGTTTATCTCAAAATATCAGAAGCTTTGGAGAGCGTTATATAAAAAGGCAGTCTGCTTGTAGAAATGCTAAATTTAAGGGAGTGGAGAAGACTCATGGTAATATAGTCAATTGCAGTAATTTTTGCCCTTACACATTTCCAGATTGGATATGGTATGGTAGTTGGGCTATTTCTTCATCAATGTGTTATAACATCTTTGAAAGTCACTCAGTCGTGATTGTGGCTATATAAATCTTGTCTTTATTAATGATACATTAATGATACATGGCTGGATCATTAGGGATACCAAATCTTGTATGCAATCACTCAATTGGCTTCTAAATGACAGCAGAAAGCCTTCTAGGTCAAATTGCTGCTATCTGATGGCAATCTGGACTTCAGCAATTTAGAATTGGTAATCCTATCAGTGATGCTATAAGATGCTATAAATTACTCATGTGGAAATGGCCATGGTGTAGCATTTCTGCACTAGGGATTTATGGCACTATTCAGCTGTCACTAAAGCAACATAAATCTTAATTCTTGATATGTTGCCCCAGTGATGGTGGAGAGACATTATATATTGCAAGTGCTGAAATGCTCTCCCAGTGTTAAATATCAAGCCAAGAAATCTCTGGTTCTGAATAAAAGGAGGACGGTACATTATAAAATGAGGATGGGAGAAAGAAAAAGTACCAGTTTCCCAAAGCAAGGAACAGAAAAAAGTGCAAAAGGCTTTATTGATCTGTAGGCATTATTTTAAGAAGCCAAGTCTCAGTCAGGAACTAGAAAATTAGAAACAGGTTAAAGCTGCCTGAAAATGAACTAATCAAAACTGTAGCTCTCTTTCAGTCCAGTTAACACCAGGAGCCAGAATGTGATTTGGCTTCACCTGTTGTGCATGAAACTAAGTATGGCTTTGAAAATTTTCTTTCTCCATGCCTCCATTCATTTAACCAGGCTCATTTTTTTTTATTAATTAGTTGCTTGTAGAAGTGTTTATTATTTCAAAGATTTTCTTTTTTTATGTTTTCTGACTGCTTACCATTTCACCTGATGTAAGCTGTTTTACTTTTTTCAAAATTTCTAGTATTTTTATTGCAGAATAGAATTACTGGAAGTAAAATAAGTGAATAAATCCAGATATGTGGCTTACTGGAGATTAGCATGATTTGTCAACCTAGCCAGTTTTGCCTGGTGTAGAAAATGTGTAAGCAAACCACAATTTATCATGCTGTGTTAACCTAGCCTAAGGAGGATATTGAATTACTTTGAGAATTTATCTTCCTTGAATCAAAAATTGTTCACAATGGCAGTTCTACTGCTGAAATCAAATTCAGGATAACCTTAGGCTGCATTGCAATTTTTAACATGAATAAGATTTGGAGAAGCAGAGAACTTGATACTAATACAAAGCTCAGCCAGATTAGAACAATAGTCTTTCCTATAATGATGCATGGGTGTAAGAATTGGATACTAAAAATGGCTGATTGAAGAAGAATTGATGCCGTTGAACTGTGGTGCTGGTGTAAATTATTGTGTATACTGTGGACAGCCAGAGCAACCAACAGAACGATGCTGAATCTTATCAAACCAGACATCACTAGAAGCCAAAATCACAAGACTATGTCTGATTTACTTTAACCATGTCATGTATGCAGATTCATTGGAGAAGTCCATGATGCTAGGGATGGTTAATGAAACAAGAAGAAGGGCGAGCAAAGAGCATGCTGGCTTGATAACATCAAAGCTATACAAAAATGCTTGACAGGGTGGCATGAAGAACACTTGCATTTAAAGTTTCCAAGAGTCAGACTGAATGATTAAAACAACAGTTAACTTAACCATTTTGTAAAGTTGTGTTCTTTAACATATATATAAAAGTATAACGTTGGTTACAGGGACAAGTATATTGTTGGTTGGAGAAAGCATTAACCTTGTGAACTCTCAGGCTACCTCCTTCCGTTATATATTCAAGATGGACAGTATTTAATATTTTATTGTTATGTATTTGCAGGAGTGTGGGTCTATACATATATTGTTTATAGTATGTTTTAGGTGTGTGTCATGTATGTGTTTCACTTTGAGAATGGGAAACTAAATTTCATTTTTGATGTGTGTCGTTGTGCCCATAGCAAAATGACAATAAACATTATCTTACCTTATCTTAACTGATCCAAAGATCCCATTTCAGTGCTTTTACATAAATATTCCTCAGTACATTTCAGGCCTGATACATTTTTCATGAAAAAGGTGTCTTACCTTTCAATGCACTATAGCACAACAAATACAAGCTATGAGAAAGTTAACACCGTCATACATCAATTACCTCTCAGAAACAATCAACAGACTGTTACAACCACATGGCATCACTGTAGTACACAAACAACTAACTGAAGTCTTCCAAAACATTTTAAGTAAATTAAAAGACCCAGCAAGACCCAACAGCCCAGGAAGAAAAAACATGAATCACCTACAGCATTCAGTATAAGGACTGGAATAGCCACTATGTCAAATGACAAAAAGAACGGAGCACATTCAACAAGCACCAATTAGCAGTGAGAAAGCAATGAAAACTCCTTTATTTCACAACACACAGATAGCCTCAACCATCATTTCACCTGGGAAAGTAGACTAAGCTAAATCTAAAAACACTAGAGAATTTCTAGAAGCTTGGCAATCTAACAAATCAGCAATCAACAGGGACTTGTATATACAAAAATGTATATACAAGAAAATTGACTAACTGACCAGATTCGTTCTGCATTTAAATTTTTCAGTCTTTGTTATCTCCTTTTCTTAAAATTAAGAATAAAGAAAATAGCAATAGTTATATTCGTCCTTTCCATTCGTCCATGAGCTATCAGTGCAAATGCCACTTGTTAAGTTACCCTTGAATGATTAAAATTCCTTTTTTTGGGAACATTAGCAGTCACAAGCAGCTGTTAGCATGTTATGGAAGAGGTTACTGTTGTGCAAATTATAGAGTGTTACTGATGCTTTTTAGAGAAAGAGATTAGTTTAGTTTATGTGTGGGATACAACTTGAGAAGACAGAAGAAAATGTGAAAACATGGCACTGTTTTGACACCGTTAATGAAGGCTAATAGAATAGCCTCTGCAACTTAGTTTATTATTGTGGTTCCCAGGCTACCCCCATCTCTCCTTTGCTGAATTCTTTGCAACTTAGCTGTGAAAATTTGCACTCAGTTAGCACACAAGAGTTGGACCGCCTCTGGGAAAAAAAAGAAATTATAGCACATATTCTAAAAATAAACATGCAAACTCTGGACTAATTGAAGTGTCTTAACACTTTAGAGCTAGCCAAAAGTAGAATCATTTAAAAATATTGAATTAAAAAAAATATTTCTTTAAGGCTGTAAAAACATTGTACCTGTTCATAAAAAATATTTTTTCTCCTTCAGTGTTCTTAGCATTTTCAGTAATCAAGCTGATGACTTTTCAAAATAAGTACTGAAGGAGAGTTTTAGACAACAGCAAGATAAGTTTAGTTCAAGTATTCTTTTTCATCAGATACTAGTGGAAAAATGGAAAGCAACCATTAAAATCGCTCAATTTGAGATATATCCTTAAGGATATAGGAACAAACGTTAGGGTGTGCCAGCACCTGTTTTAATTGAATGGTGGCAAGGAAAATACTTTTAGTTCTCTACTTCCTCATTGTTCATCTTGTAAAAAATAATATATGACGTTGATTCCCTGGCTATCACAGAAATTATAGTTGTAAAAATATATCATAACTTTCAAATATGTGTCTTGGAGGAAATAATATCTTCAGTGAAATGGTAGAAAATTTTGTAACTATTTAGTAATAATACTTAATATTCTTGTTTGATACTCCTTCTTTATAGTGTTGTTACATAATCAAGGTTTTAATTAGGATAGAATTGAAAGAACACTTGAAAATTTGGGGGAGTTATTTTAGCCAAGCTTGTGTTACATATTTTGATAACAAGCTTTTTTAAACATCGAGCTACATGGTTTGCTAATACATAGACAATAAAATCGCAGATATATGAGAAAAACAGACTAGAATATTTCATGACATCTGTGTAAAAGATGTAAAGGAATGGAGGCATGGCAAATGTCTCAGAAGGGACCATTTCTAATTTCTTGGCCCGTAAATGTGAGGGGGAAGAGATGTACTTTCAAACTAGCACAATTCTGTTAATGTAACCTAATATAACCTTCTGTTAATGTTATAACTTCTTTATCACTAGGAGTTGAACACAACTCAAAGATATCTTTATTTCTTATAGTGAATTAAAGACATCTTTTTCACATTTGCATAATACAGCCCACACTGCAGGAGAAAAGAATTGTAGTCCAGTAAGATAAGATAAAAATAAATATTCAAGATTAAATATCTTGAAACAGTTTAGGGAGACTGTCTTTTCCCACAGATTGCTGGTAATAATTAATCATCACAATCAGGGACATAGTTATGTGATACACTAGAAAAGTCAAATTATTGGATAACAGGGTTTTTTCAGCAGGAGTTTTGTAATTATTGATCCTTCCTGAGCAAAGTGTTCTTTATTTGTTTGAACTGTTCTGTCTCTAAGAGGTTTAATAATATATAAAATCTGTTTTCAGTTTTTAGCTGTGCTTCCAGAGTAATAGGGACTTTTCCTTTTGCTCTCTAACAGAGCCCCCACCTCCAAAATCAACAGCACTCTAGAGATGCTCAGAATACTGGCTGGGTCTTTCCCTATGTCATAGTCCTAAACCATTCAATCTATAGAAAAAGACTTTGCATTTCAGAGAAGTAGCTAACAACTTCAATAAAGGATGTCTTGAAACCTCAGTTGCTAAAAACAAAATTAAAAATGAGATATTGTATATAATTATGTATTATCATGCATTGTATTCCCTTGTACTACTATAATTGTTCTACTATATATATTGTACATAAGTGTCTGATAATACAAGCCTCTACCTTTTTTTTCCTTTCTCTCTCTCTCCCCTTTCCCCCTCCCCCTTATAATGATATAAATGATAATGCTGCTTTTTTTTGTCTTGATGAAAACACAATTAAAAGAATAAAAAATAAATAAATAAAGCCAACAGAACATTAAATAAAATTCCTGTAAACAGTCTGGATGATAACATTCATTCTCAATTTAGTAAATGATGTTAAGGTACTTCTCTCTAAGAAGCAAGTTCTGCTGTTATAGAAAAGGACATTGTAATTGTGCTGTAAACAACTTAACCTAGCTTCGTGGTAGCAATAAAAGAATTAAACAGTTAAAAACAACAACAACAATAAAGGATTATTATTTTTAAAAAACTAATACTCGTATTATTAAATTGCTATTAGTATCCATTTATTGCATCTTTATATTATACACTAAAAAGAAATATATTGGGAAAGCCAATTTTTGCTTTACTTTTAAAATGACAATAAAATGTGGCTAATTAAGGCATGCATTTTAATTATATTATAATTTTTTTCCCTAGGTTCAGACATTGTTCAGTGGTTAACAAAGAATTTGTCGATAGAAGATCCAGGTAAATGCATCATTTTTATTTATCAATCACCTTCCACTTTGTCCTTGCAAACCTTTTAAACCTGTTCTTTATGATGGTTTAGTCATGGCATGGAATATTGTTTCAGAGTTTGAGGATTCTGGATTTTGGGTTGACTCCAGATTAAGAAGCATGCCATTCTTGCCCTCAAATCTTCCAGTTCCCGGAATGTAGTCCATTAGAGCTTGCTCATAATGAAAGCTTGTGGCTTTAAAAACCCTCCCCACTAAAGAATTATGTCAATTGAATTAGCTCTTTCTTTTATATGATACTCGATACAAAAGGACAAAATTTATGAAAAGATCAAAATATAGAAGTTTTTCTCTCAGTGGTTTTCTACAACTCTGCCCCATTTTCATTTCAGGCTGATAACTGAAGGACCAGTGAAAATCTGGTCCCAACTCATTCCATTCCCCAGTGAGGCTGAGTTAGATAAAGATACTGTCACTGAATGTATATTATATTAATCATTCAAAGTAAAGTGGTACTTTGGAATTTTTTATGATGTCATGAATACAATAAGGACATTTCTAGAGATCATTAGCAAAAAGATGAAAATATTGTTTCTATCTTCTTTTTGCCACTGCTTATTTCTATTGCAATTTCTCTTACTATATTACCCTGTTTCCCTGAAAGTAAGACATCCTCAGAAAATAAGACCTACTTACAGTTTTGCCTCTCACTGAAATATAAGGCACCCCCCGAAAATAAGACCTCCCCGATAATAAGGCCACCCCTCCAGTGCAGCCGGAGCAGACAGGAAGTTCTTGGTGGAAAAATAAGAAATCCCCTGAAAATAAGACCTAGCGCATCTTTGGGAGCAAAAATTAATATAAGTCAGTGTCTTATTTTTGGGGAAACACGGTATCTTATATTGAATCACTTTGGATCTCAATTTTCTTATTTATTTCTATCACACCTTTATTATTTTTATAATGGCA
This sequence comes from Pareas carinatus, assembly GCA_032468095.1. NCBI lineage: Eukaryota > Metazoa > Chordata > Lepidosauria > Squamata > Pareidae > Pareas > Pareas carinatus. Next base: position 83,923 of record JANHFO010002560.1, read on the forward strand.
TGTCTAATACTTCTTCCTCCTCCCATTTTCCCTTCAACCACAACCCTATGAAGTGAGATGGGCTAAGAGACAGTAATTGGTACAAAGTCACCCGGTCAGCTTTCATGCATAAGGTGGGACTAGAACTTATGGTCTAGCCTGGAGCCTTAGCCACTAGACCAAATTGACTTTGAATATGTTCATACAGAACCCTTCAGTTTGAAATCAAGCCTACTGTTGGAGTAGAAAGAACCATAGTTATTTTACAGACAGTATGTGCTGGGAAGCGAACATGGTTTTAATGGAATTTTCAGCAGCAATTCATATAATTAGTGTCTAGAAACTTTTTGAGAATTCTTATTGAGAGTAGATATGGACACTATTTTTCAGTTCCTCTAGAAGGTGATGCAGTAAAAACTCTTGCTTTTTGTTGTGTAGTCAGTTCTTTAGGCATGGAAAACACCAGTTGTAAGACAGAACACAGGTTTATTGGAGCGAAGCACAGGCATATCATATAGCAAGCAGGAACACATACGAAAGCCCATCAATTCAGCTGCGCAACAAGCTTATATACAGTTTGGCCTCTAGGAGGCAGCCAATAGGCAATTGAGGGTTTTCCTGCATGAGCAACCCTTGGAAACAGGCAACCTGGTCCTACAGGCATCAACTACTTTAAGGCAATGAGTAAGCAGTTTACATTGTCCTCAATACATTACAGTTTTTTTCTATGGGTTTTCTTAGATCTACAGTGTATACTGTATTTTTTTTATGTGTACATGTAGACACTTGAGGGATGTTATCCATAGTCATGGATTACATCTTTAGAATGCCCTGAATAACACCAAACTCTGCATCATCTGAAATGATGCTAAGGAGCCTAAGGTGGAGTCTTTGAAAGGTATCCTCAATGCAGTGAGGGATTGAATATGGATAAGAAAGTGAAGTTGACCCCTGGCATGGAGGAAATTCTCTTGATCAGTAGACGATCCAACAGGGCAGCGAGGAATTCAATCCATTCAAGTGGCATCAGCAGCTCTGAAAGGTCAGATTTGCAATTTGCACACAACTTTGGATTCTGAACAGTCTGCAGGCACTCTGCAAGAATGACTTGAAAACGCCTTTGCACAGCTTTATCCAGTTTCCCAGCTGCACACTATTTGGGGAAAAAAAAGATCTGGCTACCATGACTCATACCTTAATCACCTCTTATTTAGAATAACGTAGGACATGGAGTCACCCTTGAAAACATTCCGAAACTACACCTCTTATAAATTGCAGTAACTAAACTTCTGCAGCCACAGTTTCAGGCTGGTGGTTTATTTTTGGCACAAATCAAAGGATTGGTTTTGATCCACGTATTCCTAGGTTGTGTGAGGGATGCACAGGATTATCTTCACGAATGCTCCATAATTTTACAATCCTCACTGAAAAATCTATAATTAGACTAGATTGTTGGGAATTAAGAATGGGACCTCTTTGATAGCAGCACCCTACTTGTTGCAGAGAAGGTGAGATTGACTTGCACTGTTTTAAGCAAGTGATAAAGACTGTTGTTCTATTTGGGATTTTGAAGAATGTATATGTATTGTCATTCTTCAGTTTAATATTATTCTCAGGGTTCCCACCCCCCAAGGCAGAAAATGGTTTTCTGAGTTTGAAAAATATGCAGTGTACTGAGAGAGAGGAGGGGAAAAGGCAGACTGAGAAAGGCAAGAAAACAGAGCTGAATTTAAATTATACTACCAACCTAACAGCAAGTTGTGGTAGAACATAAAATGTAGAACAGAATAACAGAGTTGGAAGGGGCCTTGGAGGTGTATATATTCGAGACAAATGGTTGTCTAATCTTATTCATATCTTTCTTTACATCATTTTTGAATATAGTTTGAATCCAAGTTGTAATATTAAACAATATTACCCTTTCAGGCATTTAGCATGGTATTATTTCCATAATTCCAGCTCATGGATACAGTGACAATACAGTCTCGCTGTTTTTGAGGTTAGAGAACTAGGTATAAGCCCTATCAATACGGACAACTTTTAGGCCTCTGTAAAATTTGCTATGGCTATTGAGAGAATGATTGCAAACTGCTTTGTAAAAAGTCTTTCTCTCTTTTTCTCTTTCTTTCTCCCTCTCTCTTTCTCATGCACAAGATATAGATGTAGATATTGGTCTAAATTTCACAGTGTCTGGCACTATCAATTCTGTTGCTTCCTATGACTATGGCGATATGTGTTTTCAAATCCTTTCCAGAAGCACCTAACAGTTGAGCAGCAAGGGTGTTTTTTAATGTCAGGGGTGATAGTACCTCACAGCTTGCTGCTTTTTAGGGCATGGAACTGAGAGATCTCATCTTCACCCTGTTAAAATGCCGTGTAAGGTGTGAATGTGTTAGGAGCACATATAGCTCTTGTTATTCATATAGCTTGCATTTATTGCATTTAATTTAAAGTGATGCTGCTCTTTTTTGCATTAGAACTAGAAGGATTAGAACTAGAAGAAGTCTTTTTGTATTCTTTTAGGAGAGAAGCACTGTAGCCCAAGTGTGAAGCTCTTGTATTTTCTTTTTAGACCTTAATATCTTACGCTCCATCTTCAGCAGAAGTACATGGCTGTGTGCATCACCCATTTTATTCTGACAAAAAACATTAAATTAAAAGATAGCATAAGAACTGTGAGACTTTTTTTATTGTTGTGGGCTAAGTGCACTAAAGACAATTGCGTAATTGAGTTTCTGTTATTGTGCAATAATGTTCCTTCCCGTTGTTAGTTTTCATATGAAATTAAGAGTTAGAAAGTTAGGTTTATTATGATAATTTATATTGTTTTTATATCATTCAATCTTAATCAGCAACAGTCATTTAAGGATTATTAGAATATTACATATATAATATATTCTTATATATGTTTCATATTCCTTTATTTTTACAGTATAAAGTTATAACTTAGCATTTTAAAAATACAACAAAAATTGTTTAGTTCTACATCATATATCTATAAACAAATCTTTAAAGCTTTAAAGATTCACACTTAATCATGAAAAATTTCATTAAGAGGTACCAGAAGAAACAACATACTAAGAATTTTGACCTTTAATTCTTTCAATTAATGCTCCACAAATTAATTTAACACTTTCTAATCATCTCCTCTCAGAAACTCTTTAACACTTTCTTTCAAGTTTTAACACCATAGTTTACCACTTTCTCTAAAAATATAACAAAAAGTCCCTAGTTCCCATATCTTATCTATAAACAAATCATCATAAAGTTCTGGTTTTAAGTTTTTTTCAAAAGCTGCTAGAACAATTCATATAAGAAGCCAACTTTATAGTCCTTTTTTTTTTGCTTTTAAAAATGTTGATGTTTATTCCTTTTAAGTAGAGCCCAAAAGATAATTTCTTTTCATTCTCTCTTTGTCTTTTCTCAGGAACTCCTTCATAATATAACACATATTTGTAAATCCAAAATAAGAGAGTTGTCCAAGTTCCTCTTTTGAGTTAAAATCAATAGCCTCCCGCTGTGCTTCCCTTCTTGCCCTGTGCCATGCTCTGGCATCAGGAACTGGACTCAGCTGTTCCTCATTTGCTGGCTCAATCTCTGAAGGGCGTGGAGGTGGCTGGCTTTTCAGCTGTGGGCTGCTGGATGGTCCAGGCTCTGCCTCTGCCTCACCCTCCGAAAGCTCCATTCCTTCTTCCTCCCCAGAGCTGTCGAAATGGAAGGAATGCTTTGGAACCGGCCTGATCTGCTCCTCCTCCTCCATTTCCTCTTCAGAGACTGGAGCTGGAGGACATGGAGAACTCAGCAGCCAACAAGGCACAACAGCTATATCCTCTTCTATCTCTTTTGAAACTATTTTAAAGTAACAGAACAATCTTAAAAGAAGGTTTTGAGTACATTGTTGCCAAATGTTCTTGAATACTTTCTTCTATATTCTCTATTAGTTTTAAACAAACAAAAGGAAGGGTTCTTATAATTAGTTTCAAAATTTTATTTCTATTCAGTCTGGGCTCTTTGTCCATTTATAAACTGTCCAAAAATCAATGTTCTAATCACCCTTTTGCTTCTTATTTATGAACAAAAAACTTTTTCTTTAAGTTCTTAAACTTATCCGAAACTTCTTTCACTGAGTTTTGATTGTGACCGACTCAGCATAATGAAACTTGTTCTTCAGAAGCTTCTTTGTATTGTAAAAGGAACCTACATAGCATTTGCAGATGTAATTAAGAGGGGAAGTGGGCAAACTCAGACAGGATTGTTGACTTGCATAGCAGAGAGCAAGAATAACTGTTGGCTCTCTAGTCTAAGCATCATAGCTGAACAATGTTGGGAATATGGGCTTTTCTCCAGTTTTCCATATGTTGACATTTATCCCAATGTTTATTTAATAATGGCCACAGTATACGACAAATGTTGAAAACAGGGCAAGCATGGAAAGGTAGTTTTGGAGCATTTGTCTTAACTCCTCTAAGAACCCACTGAAAGGGAATTGCAAAATCTACATAAAAATAGTAGAATATGTCTGTATTGGATGTTAGCATCAGTGTTTAACTATCATGATAATATTTGTTTACTTGAAATGGCATACATAGTTTACACTTATTAATAAATGCAGAAGTTCCTGTAACTGTGCTTGTATATTCATTTTTCATTATTTTAGTTGGTAACCTTGTATTTACCTTGCCCACGTGTACCAATACATCAATGGTACAGGTGAATGAAGACCTAAAAACCTCTATCATTAGGTATGAGAAGCACCATCTGGGACATTGACTGTACAGATTGTGGTATTAATCATTTTAAAAATATAATTCAATTAATCTTATACTTCTAATTATATGCTAATGCTAAATGTTCTTATGTCAGCTTATGACAGAATTGGAGCAAGGGCTGAACATTTCAGAGCTAGGAAATTTTTTCAAAAAGATACTATTTTAAAACTGCAATACTCCACTTCTATGTATCACAGATAGCTCCCTTAATTTGAAATCGGAATCTCTTGTGGCCATGCAATTGATTTATCTTCTTATCACCACTGTTTTTAATGCAAACATGGTTTCATATAAAATAAAACTTCTCAAATCAATCTTAACTTTTGGCATTTCATCCCATTCTGAAGGATTTCCTTAGTGACAATTGGAGGTGGGTGGCCTTAGTATTCAATGCTTTTGTGAAGGATGTAATGATGGCTAAATAAAAAAAGCTAAGTCATTTTTGACCAAGTTTGGGTCATTGTTGATTTTTAACAACTGTTTCCTCTTCCTTCCACAAATGTAAAATCTTCTTTCTGGGATAGAGAGAAGCCAAGCTGGGTGCTCCTAGTGCTTATTTTATTTATTTATTCTATTTAAAACATTTTTATAGTTTCCCAGTTATAAATTTCCAACTGGGATCCCAGAATAAAATCAATCCAGCTTCAAAGCGTGACTGAAACAAAAACATCTTCGGTTCTGAAATCCATATTGTATATGCTGGATTAAGTGTCCTCTTAATCAATTTACATTTTCAGCATAATAGAGCTGCCACCTCAACTCTCTGAGGTAATCAATAATCAGGAAAAATATTTTGCTGAGTTGAACTCACATTAACATCTAAAAAGTCAATAGAAGAGAATATCTATAGCTCAGAGTTGGACTATGGAGTCATTGGTGTTTTCTGAGCTTGGTTGTTAGTTTACAGTCATTTCCTTACCAGATTAGCCACTGATGATGTTACCTACTTGGGTAATGAAACTACTACAGCACACAACCAAGCTCAGAGAGCATCAAGGACTCCACCTAAAATCATATTTTATATTTTTAAAACCTTCAACCATTGGTTAATTAGAATTAGAGTATACCAAATTTCTATTCCAATGTTCTTGCAACCAACTAGAGTTCAATCTATAGATATAAATGCAAAAAATGACTCACTCACTCACTGACATCATGAGATCTCCGAAAGCATAGAAGCTACAAACATTAAATTGGGTATATACCTTCCTTTTGCTATCTAGGCAAAAAATGATTTCTCAAAATATTAATTTTAACTGGAGTTATTTAACATTTAAGAAGGAAGCCATTGCAAACACACACAACACAGCTTCTCTCTCCACTGCATCTCTCTACCTCGGAAGCGAGTGCAGGGAGTCGTGGCAAGTGGAGTTTTGTGAGCGAGCAACTTCCTAGACGATTGAGAGGGAATTCCTCCATAGAAGTTTCTCTGACGTTTCTGAGGGAATTTCAACATAGAAGGAATTTCTACTGGTCAAACAGTGGCAAGTTGCCTCCTGGACTCACTTTTTACCCCCCCCCCCACACACACTTCTCTGTCATGGCGAGTCGACTGGCCTCCCCCATGCCTCTGAAGAGGCAATTCGACCTGCTGAAATGGGCTGCTGGCCTCTCCCACACCTCTGAAGAGGTAATTTGGCCCACTGAAATGGACCTCTGGCCTCCCCCACACCTCCAAAGAGGAATTTGGACAGATGAAATGGGCTACTGGTCTATCCCATGCCTTGGAAGACTCCATCCAGACCTACAAATGGGCCCAGGCCTCAGGAGAGTCCATCTGGCCCTCTGAATGGGGTCTGGCCCTCGGAAGAGTCCATCCGACCCTACAAATGGACCCAGGACTAGGGAAAGCCCATGCAGCGCTCCTAAAGGGATGCACCACATTGGGAAATCCCATGTGAATCTCCAAATGGCCCCAACAAGAAGATGCCAGCCGCCCTGCCTCCAGCACAAGCCGGGTGAGCAGTCCCAATTCTCAGCCCTGCCTCGCTGCCTCACTTTCTCTTTGTGTCTCTCTTTTTCTTTGTTTCTGTATCTCTCTCTCTCTCTTTCTCTCTGTATCATTGTCTTTCTCTGTGCGTCTTCCTCTCTCTTTCTCTGTCTCTTTCTCTCTCACTCTTTGTCTCATTCTGTTCCCTTCTCTCTCTCTGTGTGTGTGTCTGTTTGTCTGTCTCTCATTCTTCCTCTCTCATTTCTCATTTTCATTTTCATTCTCTTTTTCTATTCTTCTTCTTCTCTTTCTCTCATTCTCCCTCTCTTTCTTATTCTCCCTCTCTCTCTTTCTCCTTTTCTCTTTCTCTCTTTCTCCCTCTCTCTTTCGCTCATTCTTCCTCTCTCTTTCGCTCATTCTTCCTCTCTCTTCCTCTCTTTTTCCATCTCTCTTTCTCCCACTCTTTCTCTTATTCTTCCTCTCTCTTTCTCTCATTCTCACTCTCTTTCTCTCTTATTCTTCCTCTCTCTTTTTCTCATTCTCACTCTCTCTTCCTCCCTTTTTCTCTATGTTTAATAACTTCTTACCATGCCTAATTATACCAAACCCGTAATGGAACATGGGTACAAACAGCTAGTGTAATAATATTATTTAACCGATTATTAAAAAATACTGCAGACCAATAAAATTGCGAAACACATTTTAGTGCTATTAGTAATTTAGAATGCTAGATGCTGCTAATGTGTCTAGACAAAGTGTGAGATATGTTTTAATTGCATATATTGTCATTTTGCAGTTTTAGACAATTCAAGTTCTTGCAATATTCAAATGGTTAACTGATTTGTAGTAATAATATCCTTATTAGCCTGTGCATGAAAAATAAATTACCTGCAATTTTCAAACTGGACTTATTCTGCAGTATAATATTAATACCGCTGTTACTTCATCTATTCAATGTCATTTATATAAACATGATGATTTTTAAAATTGGAATCATTATATACTTTGGACTTAGTGTCCTTAATAATTGAAATAATGCTTGCTTACGCTTTCGTTCTAAAGGCCAATAATGTATCAGGTCAGTTCCTCTATTTCCTACTGCATTGATTTATGCAGTTCAATGAGTATTCTGTATTAAGTGTCAAGTGTATAAAAGGAATGATTTTCCAATTTAGCAGATATAAAAAATTTATATAGTTCAGATGTAGGTTGTCTTACTTATGTCCTCAAAACTTCCTCCACTTTACTTTTCAAATTTGGTTACTTTGATTTTTAATTTCAATTTCAATTTTGTTGCATTTATATACCGCCCTTCTCCTGACGGACTCAGGGCGGTGTACAGCCAAATAAAATCACAAACAAAACCACTATCTTGAGGCATATGTCACAACATGGCAGATGTCTTAGTTTCAAATAATGTGAATAAATTAATAATGATATATAGAAGAATTAGTACCTATTCCAAACCCTTCCTCCGGTAAGAAAATGGAGATTATGCTGTCATATACATTTTCTGAAGCTGCACATGGCTTTATATGTTCATAGCATAAAGGCAGAGCCTACCGAATTGGTTCCTATAGCAGAAGAGGGGTGAAAATTCTTAAAACTTCTGTTCTGTTAAGATGACTTAGATGAATGATCATTTCTTATCTTAAGGTTACATCATTAAAAATATAAATTGCACTGGAGTTATTTTCAGGAAAATGACTCTGTGCATCTTGTGTAACAAGTAGAATGCACTAAGATTCCAATTCTCCAGAAAGAACAGTTAGTTCCTCATGTTGATAATAGAAAGGAAGCTATAGTCCTCCACTTATGACTTCCTGCAACCTAGTCATAAAGGCCAGCTCAAGGCTCTTGCTCTCCTCACACTTTCTATTAAAATTTCTGTTTTCAAATTTTCACTTGCATACCATTATGACCTGGGTTTTTTGGGCATTATGATATTTTAATTCTCATTATTAAAACGTCTCCATCATTGGAGGCTTTTAAAAAGAGACTGGACAATCATTTGAAATGGTGTGGTGTCTCCTGCTTGAGCAGGGGATTGGACTAGGAGACCTTCAAGGTCCCTTCTAACTTTATAATTCTATGTTCTTTTTTAGTGGCTTTTGATTTTAAGATAGATTCCACATATCACAAATTGTAAAAACTTTACAAGAGGTAAAATTTAACTCCATTTGCATATTAAAAATGCTATACTTCCGTGTGGCACTTTACAAATATGTATGTGATAAATATATAACTGACTTTTTACCCAGGGAAAGATGGAGGTAAGGAATAACAGTATATCTTCCTTATTTTAAGCTGTCACTCTAAAGAAACAAGTTGATACATGTCATGAACTCAAGCTTCTGTGAATCTTGTCACCCACACATGAATGTGGGTGGATTTACTGTATATGTTTCTGTGGTATTTTCGCCACTTACTTATTGGTAAAGGAAGTTGGACTATAAGAGGTCTAAAACTGCTTACAGTGTCTCTATGTGAAATGATGAAATTCAATAAGAATGAAACCAGTCATATGCTGCCTCCTGTTGATCAGGTAGAGGCAAAAAACACTACAGGAAAGATGGAGGGCTAACAGTAAAAATATAGCTTATACTGTATCAACAGTACAGATAATCTGTTGAGGCAGGTGATTTTCTTGAAAAAAAAATCTTAAAAATAAGCATAACTTTTTAATAACACAAAAAGGTGGGTCACCCAAAGTTGTAGAAGACAATCCAGGTTAAATATCTTGATAAGATGTCTAAAGTCAAAAGGAGGTTTGACACCTGTTTAGATTAATTCATTTTATTAAAAAGCTTTGGTGAACTGTGATTCACATCATCAAATTCATGGAGTATTTAACTGATGTAGGATTTAAATTCAGAGGAAACAAAGGACAGGAGGAGAAAGGGTAGTTATGCAGTAGTAGGTTACATGGGATGCAGATTACAAATACCTCATTAATTAGTAAATGTAAGGTGTTAAAATCCTACTGTGTGGGTTAATTGTGTGTTCTGAAATAGACTGAAACTTTTTTGATGTGTGTGTCTCTTGCTCTATAGTTTTATTGTTCCAAAATGATAACTTGAGATCTGCAATTGAGCATCCTTGG
>JANHFO010002560.1:93713-105174 GCA_032468095.1 Pareas carinatus
ACTTATTCTGATACTACTTTGACCTTATTAAGTTATGATGACTTAAAGGAAGACCAGATAAAATTACCTCTAATCCTATGTGCAAAGTTTTTGGGATCTGTAATAGTGCCATTGGGGTAAATGTGAGATAAAAACAGACATCTGTGTTTTCAAGTTAGACTCGGGCTTCTGTTGTTTCTTGAGATTAACTAAAAAAAAATCTAAATGATGGATGAATGCACACTACTAATACTTAAATTTTAGCAATCAGCTTCTATAATTAGCAAATTAGTCCCCATTATTAAAGCACAAATATCCCTCAACTCTCCCACCTTCACAGCTTTTCCAAAGGTATTTTTAAAGGGCCTGAGGAGAAATGAAAATTGTATTCCCTCAGTTCGCAAATATTATGAAATAGTAGTAGAGTGGAAGCTTAGTATTCAGGGCTCGTTTTCTTTGTTCTTGGTTTCATCTTCATCCTATCCTGTTTTGTTCCCATCCAGGCATCCAATCTTGGCAAATGCAACAATGACAATAGTCTGCTTCAAAGCAGAGCGAGCAAGGTCCATGGTTTTAGGGTCTGAAAAATTGTTCTGTATGTTTCCCTCTTCATTGTGTGTGAGAACTCCCCACTTTTTTGCTCCGTCATCTTAGAAGAAATTCCACTACCCTACCTAATCTTGATTTGGAGACCTCTAACCCCCCTCATAGCTTTTTCTGGCAATTACGCATGTCTGGCTTTATAAACACAATACTATACAGTAACAGTAATTTCATTGCTTTGTAAGGCTATAGGATTTTCATTTTGAAGTTTTTCTCATACAATGCACCACTCTCTAAGTAAGAAATAAACTGTGAGCATGAGTGCAGCTATGCAAATTATATATATAATAAAAACGAATTGTTCCTGACATTTTTAGAGTATTCCCCCCCCACAGAACATTTCCTGTTGCCAGCTGCCAAATCTCAAAAAATATTTATCCTGAAAATTGAACTTTTAAGCTTTAGTAATGAGGTTAAAGGTTGTAATGATTTAGGATCTTGGTACTTGAGGGAATAGTCTTTTGTGTGTATTATATTAACTTTTGTTGAGGGAGCAGAGGCTATGGGTAGGGCTTCTCTATCTAAAATTTCCTGGTTTTGGAATCTTTTCTCTGAAAGCCAGACTAGTGCCAGGGTTGCCTGCTTTTTAGCTGGCATTTGAATCTGACTGTTATCTCACTTTTTTTAAATTGCTGGAAATTATTCTAACAATTTATTATTTGAACTTCAGTTTAATTTTCATCTAATATATTTAAGGGTTGTAACCTGCCCTGAGGATATTAGGATTGTGGGCAGGGTAGAAAAGTTTTAATAAGTAATAAATCTAATCTGTAAAAAAGTAATATAAAATAATATGCCTCTGTTATGGGAATGAATTCTCTACTTGAATAGTCCAAGTAAATAAGTGCTGAGTAACTTTGCTTGGTTTGTTAGGAGAACACTTTAATTAAAAATCTGCTTAAATTTGTCCCAGAAAGATGGAAACTTCCTGGTCACAAAGTCCACTGCACACAAAATATGTGACATTGAATTTTCAACTGCTATAGTAACCATGAAGCAAAAGCTATACAGTATTTGTATTTTGAAAATGAAAGCTATATTTGTATTTCTAAAAATCATTATTTAAAATATATTCCATCATTTTCAGAATATCATTCTGGAACTTCAATTGTGGACTTCAGTTTAAGTACTTATTAGTTGCATTTTAATACAAAAAGAGCCTATTCTATCTCCTGTTCCAGATGTTCCTTCTATGATGCCTTATTAAGGAATTATAGTATATTATAAAATGACACTTAGAAAGAGAGAGGTACTTGTATTTGAATGAGGAAAACACACTATTCTTTGCAGTATACAATTATTTTAATAATTTATATGTTGGTTAATAATATTATGGGCAGTGCTTAGGAAACACATAGAAGTTACTAATACATGTTTTAAATCAATTTCTGATAATAAATGAAAATGAATGGACAAATGAATTAATAAATGATCAAGAACTGAGGGAAGAATTTCTGAATTGCAATTCAGAGGGGAAATGATCCTTTGATAATCTTCCGATGAGACTGGACCAAGTTGAGGAAAGACATTGTAAATCTCCAAACAAGACGAAATGGTAACTGTAAAGGAAATTGAAGAAATACAAGTAGTTGTTGCTTAGTGACCATGACTGGGATCACTGACTCTGTCACTAAGTGCTACAGTTGCTAAATGGAAAACAATCTGTTTGCAACTAACTTATGGCATCACTTTCATTTGATCATTAAGCAAAACATGATATGACAGTGACTTGTAATTTTACATCCCTGATCTCCATTAACTCTGCTTTTAACAAGCCAGTTAGTTGTCAAGCATACAAATAGCAATTGCATGACTGCAAGACACTGCAATGGTTGAAGCAATAGCACTGAGATTAATATACCGCTTCAAAGTGCTTTACATCCCTTTCTAAGTAATTTTACAGAGTCAGCATATTGCCCCCAACAATCTGGGTCTCATTTTACTGACCTTGGAAGGATGGAAGACTGAGTCAGCCTTGAACTGGTGAGAATCAAACTGCTGGCAGTTGGCAGAATTAGTTTGCAATACTGCGTTCTAACCACTATGCCTTCACGGTTGTAAATGTACACCTGTTGCAAAGTGCCCAAATATTGATCAAATAGGATGCTGCAATGGTAGTAAATTTGGTTTCAAAGCTTGGTATTTTTTTGTTTGTTTTTACATTACTGTAACTTTTAACTTTTTTTTTTGAAAAAGAATTCTTTATTTTTTTCAAAGACAAACAACACAGACACACAAAACAGAACAAAAATAAAATGACGTGTGTTGATAAATCGGTTAAAAACCGAATCACCTAGTAGTACCTTCAAAAAGTATATCTATCAACAATACCTATCACATTTGCTAATACATTCACACCTATTCCTTCCTTCTCTTGTCCAACCAATTATAAAAATAGTTCCATGTCTTGAAGTGTAGTGTATCTTCTTTATCTTTCAGTAATAATGTTGATCTGTCCATTTTTGCACATTCCAGATTTTTTCTAATTATTTCTTCATCTTGTATTGTTTTTTCAGTCTTCCAATTCTGTGCAAAAATAATCCTAGCTGCTGTCGTAACTTTTAACTTTAAATGAAGCAGTCAGTAAATAAAAAGTACCTGTAATCTGAAAAAAGAAATTAAAAGAAAAAAAGAAATGTAAAGGACTTTGTATTAGATTGCTTTAGGACTATCCATCCTTTGAGAATTGTTAACAACAATTTTTATTTTTCACTGTTGGCTTATGTTGGCTGAAGATAATGAAGCTGAGAAAATTGCTTTACTACGCAATTCAGTTCATCATCATTGAAAGAAATATAATAGTGAACTGTCTTCTTTACCTGAGATACCTGGAATCACACCTGAATCATCTTTGTTATTATGATGATGATAAATCAGAGAATCCTGAAGGGGAGAAACCATTAGGCTACCCAGTTTACCGTGCTGCTTAATGCAAAGGCATTAATCTAGCTGACATAAATATCTAGCTTCACTATCCAACGAAGGGGAGCTCATTGCTACAACTGATTTCATTGCTGTATTGTTAGGAATTTTTTTCTTCTAACATTCAATCAGAGTCCGCCATGCAAATTTCATGTTCAGTCCTCTGGAACAAGGGAGATGGGTCATGATCTCTTTCTATGTGACCGTCTGTGCAAATTTCCCAATATTGAGCGGTATAACTGAAATTTGCAGTAGGAAACTTTTCCATCACTTAAGAAGGCTGAATGCATTTATAATTTCAGTGTTATGGATTTTTTTGCTTGCTTGCTTACTTTACAGTAACAACAGTAACAGCAATGCAACAGCCCTCCAACTCCTTTTGTCCCTTTCCCCACTCTAAGCCCTCCCAAAAGGGGTAACAACTAAACTCTGCAGGACTCTCTCCATATGCCCAGACAGGTTTGGAGAAGAGGAGGTGGAGGTGGAGGAGGAGGAGATGACAATTATTTTCCCCATCTCTTCTTCGTACAAGCCCTGATGAAACAGATGGAACTCTAAATAAGGGAGGGAGAAACAGTAGAAATGGGCGAGGAACAATGAGCTCCTGTCCTATGTAGTGCATGCCAGCCGGCTTTGTCTATCTCATCTTTAGAAGAAAGCAGTTCCTCATAGCTGTCCTTCTCCTGTGCATAAGGTCAGAATGGAGGGAACACAAATGGACACAGGATAGAGTGTCCCTATGGCATATTTCCACCTTCTTTGACAGACATTTTTAATTTTTTTAAATCCATTTTTGGAAGTAGTAACTAAAAAGAACAAATCTCTTGAATATGCATTAGTTTTGTTAAATGGGAGTATTCAAGTTTGCTATTAAAAAGAACAATAATGTGTCCCCAAGATTGCTGGCCAGAATAGTCGAAATACTTTACAGTCAATTTAATTTTCTGATAGTAATTTTTTTAAAATATGCTGTTACTATAAAAGACTGCCGACGAAGCCTTTGAGTTACTCTTTCATCATCACAAAACCTTTTGCACGGAGCTGCCTTATTAATGCTTTTGTATCTTCCTCATCATCACCATTCATATTTTTCTTCAGAAGCTTATGGCAATATGCATTAATGCTATCCCTATAAGAATAGCCTTGAAAGAAAATAACTGGCCTAAAGTCACCCTGTAAGTTTTGTAGTTGAGGAGGGACTTGAAAATGAATCTCTTCAGTCCAAGTTCAACCTCTTCACTATTATATTATTCTGCCTCTTCATAAGTGGGTCATGTTTGAATCCGACTTGTACTTGTAGTGATTTGCAGCAGGGTTATAACGGTGAAGGTCATCCATGAGGGATTTCTTTAAATAACCCACAAAGAGCAACTATGTGGTAATGAACATTATAATGGATTATCCCAACAGACACAAATTCAAAGAATATCAATCCAATTAACCGACTGCAGGAAGGGCTTTGCTTATATAAATATATTCTTAGAGCACTTTATTACTGTGGAATGGCAATGTTTGATTTTATAATGTGTTTATTGTTCTGGCTGTAAATAAACATTCCATTATCTGTGTTAGAATCTCCAAGTTTTTTGTTATGCAGAAAAATAAAAAAACAGAAACATTCATTGATTGAGTTTTCCCGGTCGAAATCCAATACAATTTAATGTTTGATTTCTCTTGTTGTCTCCTGTTCTTAGTAAGTGGTAAACATAAGAATACTAATAAAAAGCATTTCATGATGATAGGTGTGGACATGGGAGCAACGGCAAGTGACAACATATGCTTTATGATGTCATCATGAGATTGTCCTTGTATGAGACACCATTGCATAATTACTGCTTATACACGGTGGTGCAAGTGCTCTTATTTTAATATTACGATCATTGCTATCAATTCTAAGAATGATTTTTCCTATAATTCCTATGGCTGATATTTCATCAGCCAAATGGTCACTGACTCATGAAACATCTACCAGTAGAAGCAGTTCTAACATCTTTCAAGTAGAAAAAAAATGCATAACATAAAACATCACAATGTTTTTGTCTCCTTCTGGTGTAGTGGAAGCCCTTCATTTGGGAACACTTATGGCAGCCCATGGCTATTTCTTTCCTATCTCAGACCATGTTCTAACCCTGAAGGATGACGGTACCTTTTATCGGTTCCAAGTAAGTTTTTACAGCATTGTTTTTTAAACCGTAACTAATTATTTGAAGTAGAATTATTTACCCAACAAAATAAGCAATTACATTCATCAAGTAATGAATCACTTTATGTACCTCTTTCTGTCAGATAGATATACTTTTCCCCACAGAGTCTCTTAATATTATGTAAATGCAACAGTCTCTCCTCACTTGAGGCTTCCTAAATGATCTGATCTATAATCACTAGAAAGCCAAGAAAATATGACCAGTGGGTGTGTATTTTAGAAATTTTAGTATTGGGAAAGCCTATACATTTGACTTTTCACAATCAACACCACTGTTTCTATTTTAATGTACATATAACTTACAGCTTTTAGCTTTCTTCCAATCCATAACTAGATTAATTGTATGAAAAAAAACATAGCTTAGGGCAATATGTCAATGAAGATTCTCAGTCATCCAAATATCTGGAAGTTGAGTCATGGCAACTGGACTTCTTTTCTTTTTTGGTTTCAAGACAAAAATCTGTTCATTACAGTCAGGCAAGTCCCTGCATTCAAGAACAGTTCAAAATATTTAGAAAAGATCATGAACACCAGTTTATAGAAGGAACTGATTTCAGCTTAATATTGGGTTTCTTACACAATTGCAGATTGGGGAGTACTGATAGAAGATATATATATTTTGCAATGAATGCCCTACCTGCAACATTAAAAACCCCAACACAACAACAACAACAAAAACCCATAGGCTTAGCATTGTCACATAAAAAGAGTTGTTGGGAACAAGATGGTATATAAATTGAATGGAACTAATTAATTAACACAGCTATTCAACCATGCAGATTAATGCAATCAATAATTCCCATGAATAGCTAATTTTATTGATCATAGTTTGTAGCAATAGCAATAGCACTTGGACTTATATATCACTGTGAGATGTACACAGTGCTTTACAGTCCTCTCTAAGCGATTTACAGAGTCAGCATATTGCCTCCCCCAACAATCTGGGTCCTCGTTTTACCGACCTCAGAAGGATGGAAGGCTGAATCAACCTCGAGCCAGCCAGGATCAAACACCTGGCAGTCTCCAGAATTAGCCTGCAATACTGCATTCTAACTACTGTACCATTGCCCATTTATAGCTGCCCATCTCACTGTGACTCAAAAATTGACATACAGAATATGTAGCATGTGTTGCTTTGTTCAATTTCTTTCTTTTCTTTTCTTTGTTTTGCTTTGCAGACACCCTATTTTTGGCCATCTAATTGTTGGGAGCCGGAAAACACAGATTATGGTCAGTGTACATCTCACTTCATTCAGTCTGGAGTCTTGCAGTGAATGGACTAATCTGTTAATTTACAGTTCATAATTAAGCAACCCTTAGCCATAATTTTCAAACCTAGTGCGAGAACTGCTAATGCTGAGCTCAATATTGGCTTTGGTTTACAAAGCTTACTATGGCAGAGGTCAAATCTGTGCATGGATTGGGAATACAAAAAGTGCATCTCCTTTTGCAAAGCTGCAGGCATTTATTTAGAAGGACTGCAAATCTGACATTTATATTACGACAGGCGACAGGTTAAGATTGTCTAAAGCTGACAACTAACTCAGGGCCAGTCAAACAAGAAGTTATGTAAATGTAGTCATGGATAGCACAGGCCCCATGTAGTAATATCTTGCTTATATTATTTAACCATTAATAGTTCTTTAGATAGGTTTTCTGTTACAGAAAACCATAAAAAATGTTCATTAGGTAATACTTACAATATTCTTATCAAGACATAATTGCTAACAGTCTGCTAATTTGGTTTTAATAATATTTATGATGTAATTATAGATTAATGGTTCTATACATTAAACTAACCATTTACTATGAAATACATTAAACAAAATGATCACATAATTCATTTAACAATATAAAATGCAGATTCTGATTTTAAAAACTCATACACATTGTAGACCTATATTGCACATTGTCCATTCATGTTGCACTGTGGCTATTGTTATTCTTTGCTTCAGTATGAACTCTTTAGTTGCAATGAAAAAAGCAAATGGCTAGTATTCAAGATTTTAAAAAAATGTATATATGGAAATCAAGTACAAAATTAATATCTAAATGGGTATCAGGGAACTTTAAAATAGTGTCAGAGCATTAACATTCAGCATGATTAAAATGGTTGATAAAACATTAAGAATATATTCACATTATGTCCCTTCAGCCCATGCTCACTTTGTACTTAGTTGTAAAATACTGCTCCAAGCTCACATAAATAATAATCTGTTTAACTTGGAAATCCTTGACCTTTTGCGGATATTTGCTGATAAATATTCAGTGTCATTTGCCCAAAATTTGGTCCTAGCATCAGAAAACTAATTGCTTATGTATAATACCAATTTTATTGGCTAGATTTTATGGAATTTCCTCACTTTCCCCCCTAAAACATTGGTATGTAATATTACCCAGATAAGAGGACTTGGCTTGTCAGTGGTGTACTCAGAGGGACATGATAACTATGAATTTGGAATCAATTAAGATTAAACTCTTTCCCATATAGTTAACTGCTTTGCTTTCTCGACCCATTAAAATGATAAGACATTAATTTGAGGCAGGGTGGTTTCTAAAAGATACATGTATCCTTGGGTGATCAGACTGCTACCCTGAAGTGTTTTTATTCTAGAGTGAAGGTATGTACTATTCAGATTCAAAATGGACAAAGAAACTTTGGATATGGTATGGACATCTCATTGTACCTATTGAGTGCTTCTTCAAGGACTGGAGCTTTTTATGGAGCTATGTGGGCTCAGGAAAATACATAGGATTGCTTCTTCCTTACCTTAGCCTGTATTTTCCTGTGCCACCCATAGGTAAAACAAGGGTAACTTTGCAACTTCTGAAGCAATTGTGTCTACGTCAGATTCTGTACTTCACTATTCCAGATCATTGCCTCTAAAGATATTTGGAGATAGTTTTACCCTAACTCACTGCCCTTGTCTGAAGGGGTATGTTTGTAGTCTTAAGATACCTGAAAGGGACCTGCATCAATAAGAGGATCTGCTTTGGGTAAGCTGGCAGGTGGGGGAGTGCAATCCAACCCACATCCCTTTCATACATGCATCCAACATTAATGCACACGCAAAAAGAGTGGGACTTAGATCAAGGGTTCCCAACACCCTGGTCCATGGACCAACACCAGTCCATGGCATGCCAGCAACCGGTCTGCACAAACAAGCCAAGCCCCATTCACAGAATGCAGGCAGCACACAAAACCATGCCTCCCACTCCGATCCGTGGAAAAAATCTTTCATTATGGAATCGGTCCCTGGTGCCTAAAAGGTTGGGGGCCACTGGCTTAGACCATGTTTAGACTTGCCTATCTTGACTATATAACACTCTGTGGACTCAACAGGAAAGACTATTTTAGCAGAGAGTGCATCAAAATATATGGCATCCAGTGGTATGCAAAACATCTGTACATACTGCTTTCTGTGGGGTATTAATATTTTAACCTAATAAATTAATTTTTCTAATTGCATAGCCTAAATAATACTTCAATGAATTGTTCCTGTGTTTTTAAGTATGTTTTGAATTATAGAAACTGACTTCCACACCATGAAAAGCTTCACATGTTAACTATTATTAGATGTGACTACATTAAGAATGGCACATTCTGGTTGTTTTTGTTATGTAGAAAGAAACCCAACTGTTTAACATAAGGTAGTGTTTCCTTGTCTTCAAGAATTCATCACTGAAAAGCATATTCTGAATAACGTGGAATAAAGTTACAGGGAAGGAATCAATACTCCTAGCCGCACAGATACTTTAGAGTCTTTTTAGAACTTTAAAGAATGAAGCAGTAAAAATGCGATTGAATAACAATGCTATGAGCCTGTTCCATCAGGACTCAAATTTCAAAGTAGGAAGCATAGCATAGGATTGCATTCTTTGGAAGCTAGCCCATTATAATGAAATGCTAATCCCAAGACGGTCCACATTTACAGAAACTGAAGGTTCATCTCACATTTATCTTTTTTTAACAACTGTAATTCACAGAATTCTTTTTTTCTCACACACTGCTGAGAACTGATTTGGAAATAGTTCCTCATTCCTTTTGTGAGTCGCTCTTTGATTTTCACCTCAAAGTTATGAACAAGCTCAGTCTGAGGCGATATCAAGTGATGCATTATTTGAATCACATCATTTAATGCTGCTATTGATTAATGTCAGTGTATAAAGCAAGATAGTTCTGCCTGAACATTCTGGGTCTGATTATTATCACAGAAGTCACAGATAAGTCTTTTAAGTACTTATAGATATGAGAGCCACCCTTTCTTGATCAGATCAAGCCCCTCCTGGTCCAGTGTTTTGTTTCTCACAGTGGGCAACCTGTGGCCTGTGGGGTCCTGGCAAGCAGGAGTGGAATGAAGGTAGAGGAATTCTACTGTACTTTCAGAAGTCCAAGCTCTCTAAGAGTTAATGAGTGGATCAGCTGAGAGTTTATTATATATATAATAAACATCTAATAAGCTCAGTAAGCCAGTGATGCTCATTCTGGGAAAGTTTTTAAACACATGCCTCTCCCACTAGAGTGGGGCACAATCTACTATAGCCCATACTTGGGTGTGTTCCATTACATAGAAGCATCACTCATTTCCCACAGTCATTCCTTTGAGACTGTTTTCTGGAGACATGCTGTCCCCAGTCCCAAAGTAACACAGTGAGCCTTCAAAGCCAATAGCCCTTGATAGACTTGCTTGTCTATGAATGTATCCAGTTTCCTTTAACACTATCCATATTAAGTGGCCATTCCATAAATTAATTAATGGATTATGTAAAGAAGTGGTTTTCTGCTCGGTATGTATTTAAAGAAGTTCTTACTTTTCCCTTTTATGTTTTTTTAACCACACATTCCTCAAGCTCACTCTCTCTGTATGTTTCTGTCTCTGTTTCTATGTCTGTCTCTGCATTCCTTAATGTCCCCTGACACTTTTTCTGTGCTTCTTTTGGGTCTTTCTCATTAGAACAAGTTTTCAATTTCCTCAAGGAAGCCTTCTTAACTTTTACAGCTCCTGGGGATTGTTAGAAAACTCCGACTTTCTTGGATTGGTTGATCCTTTCTTCTTCAAGACAAGATATACTCTTGTATATCTTGATGCACATTTGAAGATAATGATGACTGGATGCAGTAGAGTCCTGGTCAAATAGATATTAAAATTTAGTAGGGTATAGTTGTTTTTAATGGACGTAATGTCTAGTATTCTATCTCAATCACTGACTCAACTTCTACTATATATAGAAAGCTGTGGGTTTCCTGCAAAGTAAATGCAGATAAAGTATAATTAGTCCACTTGTTTGCTCATAGTTTGGAATCTCATAATTATCTGGTCTCTCCTGCCCAAAAGACATGCTAAAATAAAAACAAACATATGGCTTTGATGAGCTTCAAGGTACAATTAAGTCACTGACAGCAGAGCAGGAAAGCAAAACATCTCCAAGTAAATCTGAAAAGCAATTATTGTGTTGGAGTGTATTTATAATCTGTTGCTAGGAAAGAAAAAGTCCAGAATCTAAAATATGTCTCTTTGTAGAACGTCTTAATATTAAAGTAATCTCTAACACATTACAGTGTAATCTTGTTTTTTAAAATATAGATTTGTTCTCCCAGTCTAGTACACATATTTGGTATGTAACAGGAATAATGTATGTATGTACATCCATGTAACTTTACTAGAAGATCCAACAAATTTATTTATTATTTATTAATAATATTTATATCCCGCCCTTCTCCCCAAGGGGACTCAGGGTGGCTTACAGGCAACA
>JANHFO010002560.1:105274-115742 GCA_032468095.1 Pareas carinatus
TAAGAGGTCTATAAAAGGGGCGTGCATAAGCGCACTAACATGCCTACCATCCTTGTCCTACTGTCCCCATTTACTTGCACTCACTTATATGTCCAAATATGTTTTTATTTTTCTTACCCTTTATTATTGTTGATGTTCTATATGCTTGACTAAATAAATAAAAAAAAAACATGCAGTGGCATCTCAGGAGTCTCCAGTTCTAGCTAGGAGGCCAATGATAGGAGGAAACGATCTATATATGGTCAAACACTAAAAGGTTGCAAGAGAATATGTACAGTCTCCTTAAGTATAACTGAAAAAGTGAACCTCTTTAAGTATAGTTGAAAACAAGGCCATCAATGCTGAAATGAACTGGATCCCACCAAAGTTGGGGAGGCAATTGATAGTTGTCCAGGCACTTAACAAGCTTTGCTTGTGATGCTCTTTCAGTGTTTCCCCTGATAGAAAAATGCAGTGATCTTTGTTATCCTATTATAGTTCCACAGTAGATGTCAGAATACCATAGTGTTGGTTGTAATTGTGTTCAGTTTTAAATGTGGTGGTAGAGAGGAAGAGGAGGATGAAGACAGAACAAAATGACATTCCTCCTGCCAGGAGATCAAACCAGAATACTTCTGGTATATTAAGTTTTAGGTTTTTTTAAAATCATAGAATCAGAATCAATACTTGCTTTAGTTATGCTGGTTTTCTGAGCTTGAGCAAAGATGCTCCACCTACAAAATGATATATTTATTTTTTCTGGAAGATGTAGATAAATGTATTGGTGATTAATTTGCTTGATAATATTAAAATACTTCTAAATGAATTGATATCACTTGCAGAATTGATTGGGAAATACAGCTAGTTCTTAATGACCACAAGTGACACAATAAGTGTGACATCATGTGATCACACCAGTCATAAGATGTTGCTTTTCCCCATTGTTGTTAAATGAGACATCACATGACGACAACTTGCAATTTTACTGCTGGCTTCTCCATTGACTCTGCTTGTTGGAAACCAGCTGTGAATACTCACAAATGGTGATCATGTGACTTTGGGAGGCTGTAACAGACACAAATGCCCACTGGTTGCAAAGGCCCTGAGTGAAGATCACATGAAGGATACAGGGATGCTATGCCAAGGATTGGTCATAAACTTATTTTTTCAGTAGAAGCTTCAAACAGTCACTAAGCAGGGCAGTCACTGAATGAGGACTACCTGTACATTTCTGCAGTGAATGCTAAGGCTTGCAGGGTAAAAAAACTGTAGGTCCCAAACCTCGTCTCTTCGAGGTTCTCTGAGAAGAACCGTCTTCATATTTGAGGCCCCACCTGCTTTGGAATTCTTCGTACTACCCTTACCTTCTAGAGAGGCATTTTGTCTGGTACCTGCAGCCTATTTCTAGTATCAGTAAAATAGAGGGTTCCTGTTTCATTCTAAGGATTACAAGTTAAAATACAGAAAAAGAAATAAGAGAGACTTCCTAGCCATGTATCATATAGATGTGGTAACTAGAGAACACAGCCCTCTCTTTCCTCATCTCTTTCCTCATAAGACATAAACAAAATACAACTTTATTATAAAGCAGCAAAAATATAAAATAGAATCCTGCTTTTTAACTGTAAGTATTAACATGCAGCCCTTCCACCTGAAAGAAGATAATTGCAGATCACAGCAGCTTGCAAATTAATTTTTAACAAATCAAGATGAATATATATATATATTCCGGACAGTTTGAGCTAAAAGAGAATAGCCCTCTGCCTGAAATAGTACAGATGATAAAAAGACAATTCAAAACATTACCACATCTCAAAAAGCTTATAAAGAAAGAAATGCAATTTCATGGACAGAAACGGAGATATACATGAAGGTGGAACTCACTCTGTATCAAAACTTGTATAAAAGGTAGAAAAAATAAGACTTAGCCCAACACAGAAAATATAACTAAACCAAGTACATTTTGAATATTTGCCTAGGATATAGAAAACAGCACATGGCTGTTTCAGCAGGCTGATTTTTGTCTGCCTTTAAGCTACAGATAAGAAAACTGGCAGAAGCTTGTATTTACTTACAGGGAAATTTGAGGATTTTTTTTCCCCCTGATATACCTGCTTTTCTTTTTTCTCGTCTTGACTGAATCGAGTTGCTAAATTCTCCTGACTACATTTCTTGGATAAGCAATTTTTCAAACCTGGCAACCTTTTAGATGTGTGAACTTCAACTGTCAGAATTCTCTAGCCAGCATGGGAATTCTGGCAGCTAAAGTCCACACATCTTAAAGATGCCAAGTTTGAAAAACACTGATTTGGAGCCTCATGTAGGAAATATGTTGTCTAAGGGCCCGGAATTATTTTTGTGGACAAGTTTGTCTATGTGAAGTACTTACTAAAGTCCTGTTTCAAAATGTAAGCATATTCCTCCCCGTTCTGAGGTTTATTGAAGTGGTGGGGGGAGCTTTGCACCACAAAATAGTATATGCTGTAAGAAAATAGACTGAAAGAACACCCAATTTTAACTCTTACAAGAACATCCTAAATGATAGCATACACTTCTTTCTTAAGCAATTTGAATACCTACACTGCAAGTGGCAAAAGCATTTCCACCCTTGCAGTCCTTGGGTTTCAAAGTCACCCCCAGACATAGGCTGTAATTCTTTGTAATTCTTTTCTATTTAGTAGCAGCGCGTTCTTTCTTAAGTAAATGGCAAACGCAAAAGCAAACAAGCAAAATTTAGCTGATCACTCATTTATAGACAGACTGCCATACAATGGCTGGTTGCTTTTGACATCTATTGCATTTTAATGCTTTGGGGCAGAAAAGAAAAGAAAAGAAACACAGACATACCTGTGATGGCCAGAACCCTTTTACTCAGTGAAACATATATTGCATCTTTCAGTCTTGATGCTCTGGGCTTTGAGGTAGTATCCGAGATGGCAAGAAATGATTGATTCTTTTTTGTGTTCCAGCGGTTTACCTCTGCAAGCGAACAATGCAAAACAAAGCACGGCTTGAGCTAGCGGACTATGAAGCAGTAAGTACCTGGACTCTTTCCTAGAACCAAGACTTGGAAATTGGGTCGTGAGACACGGAAATTCTCTCAGACACAAAAACAAAGCCCTTGAAACAATCCTGGTCTTGAAAAGTAAACATTTGGGAGCTTCAGCTTACAGGCAGTCATCGATATTGGAGTTTCACAGTTTGAAAGAAGCACATTAAAAAGAATGGCAGGGTCTATGGCATAACATTGTGTTCCTGAGATTGAAGAGCATCATGGAAAAATAGAGATCGTTTCACCTAAATTGCAGAAGAATTATAGTTGTCCCCATGACGATCTCTAAAATGTTTAGAAACATTGGCAATAGCCAAGGGTTCCATGTGTATCTGGTAGAGATACCCGTTTTGGTTAATGTTAACTCAGAAAACTTCATCAGAAAAAAAGTCACTCTACCTAAAATGGAGGGTGATTGAATTTCTCTCCTTTTCACTGGAAAAATGTAGCTTGGGAAGTCAACACAATTTCCTTTTGCTGCCAACCTGTTTACTGGTTGTGCTGGGGAACAATACCCCCCCCAATACCCATACTTCAGAGGACAGTGTGTTTTTCTATTTCCAAATAATGTATTTAGTGCTCAGAACGTATATATTTATAACAATACAACATAGGAGGGGGAAAGTGCATGGGCAGGCTATGAAACAGAACTGTTG
Organism: Pareas carinatus; assembly: GCA_032468095.1. Classification (NCBI taxonomy): domain Eukaryota; kingdom Metazoa; phylum Chordata; class Lepidosauria; order Squamata; family Pareidae; genus Pareas; species Pareas carinatus. The sequence continues at coordinate 108,962 of JANHFO010002560.1, forward strand.
CATCTTTCTTGGAAGTAGACCACTATGTGAACACAATATTTACTTATTTACATGGCAATTTTTAGGAATAGGTCTGACCCTGTGGGAGAAGGACAACAATATTTAACATTCAAATATTTGCCTTGATCCATTTTTTTCTTGGGAGCATGGAAGCACAGGATATATAAACAATTTTTCCATTAACAAAAGAAAACAAGTTCCCATCTCATTCAGGACTGGGGAGGAAAGCCAAAATTTAACAGGCACAAAGGAATGCCTGGGAAATACAAGGCCTGTGAACTGAAGCATTTCAGGGAACAAAAATATAGCTTCTCATTTTTAAAATGTGGGGAACTTGGTTTTTTCTGATTCCATGGGTATGTCCATCTAGTTTTCTTTGCATCAACACTGAAATGGACGGCTGTTGCCTTCTCTCAAGAGATCTTCAGCTTTTCAGTGTAGCCTATAATTATGACATTTTTTTGATGGTCTCCCATCAAAGTACTAATTAGGTTAGCCCTGCTTAGAGTTCCAGAATCTTTTCACCTGCTCAGACAACCCTTATTTGAAATCCTGAAGTCTTAGAAGAAAATTGCAATGACTTGAATCTAAACTACATTTATGCAATAAAGATTTCAAGCTCCCCAAAGTACTTCCTACTCGAGAAACTTGTTAATATGTGGTGCGTTTTCAGGAAAGCCTGGCCAGGTTGCAACGAGCATTTGCACGGAAGTGGGAATTTATTTTTATGCAAGCAGAAGCACAAGCCAAGTGAGTAGCTACAGACATTTTATTGCTAGATTTGTCATCTGCTGTCTTTCGAGGCATTTCAATGTATCTTTTTATGTTATTTATCTACCTCATCATCAACAGAGTGGACAAGAAAAGGGACAAGATAGAAAGAAAAATCCTTGATAGCCAGGAGAGAGCATTCTGGGATGTACACCGGCCAGTGGTATGTAAATTAATACTGTAAGCCCTTACATTCAAACATGGTTGTGTAGTCACTGTAAAGTTTTTGAGATATAATCCTCCCCCTCTCTCTTTCCCCGTCTCAACTGATTATATGAGGTAGGTTCAAATTCACAAATGCAGCAAATGCAGCAGTGATACTGGCTTCTGAAAGTTTAAAATGGCTGAACTCTTTCCTAGCTATGGCTGCCACCTGCTCTTTGAGCAGGAGCTGGGAGTCAAGGAAGACTTCGAGGCTGCACTCCAGATCTCTCTGGGGCGCTGCCTCCCCATCCAAAGCTAGGGATGGAAGAATCTTATCTCTAGATGGTTCAAGTATCTGGATTAAAATAGGAAATTACTGCTTTAAGTTTTCCCTGGACAGAAAAGTTGAGATATAAAATCAATGAAATAAAATTAATTTAATTTTAAAAAATGAAGGACACAAACACTCACAAATCACTTGTCGACCCCAAAAGGTGCATCATGATATCACGTGACTTATTTACCTATATCAGCTGTCAGCATATAAACGCCTAGGGGTGGAGTTTGTGCTTTTATGTTTTAAGCTTATGTTTTCACAGTTCTAACATCACAGTTCGCTGTAGATGCCTAGGAAGATGGGAAATATATGGATGAATGTGGGTGTCATAGTATTAATTTAACACCAAATTCTCTTAGTAAATACCATCTGCATTCCCAACAGGGGGTGCACTTATTATCTATAAGCTTATTTATAATTGTTACATCGCGGTTTCCAATTTCTTGCCTTAGAACTTGCAATGTTCACACCTAATCCAAAACAAGCATATTGCCCACTTGAATTCTTCTTCAGTTCAATTGTAATCTGAAATGAAAAAGAACTCATTCTTCTAACTGTGCACTGGCAATGTTTGCACAATACTGAGTTAAAGACCAAGTGGCAGGCTTGATTTTGAACCTGTTGTTTTATAGCTTAGTTTAGGTAACATTATCACTGCCAGTGAGTGTGGCATTTTCCCTCTGTTTACATTCAGTAGCTTGACTTGCCAGTTTTAGTGGGGGGTATAGTTTTCTCCTTGATAGTTCTTTGATTAGTGTACTGTTTTCCACTTGATTGTTTACCTGGTATTAATCCTCCTTATTTGGGTGTTGGCTGCTGGAAGGGATGTGTTCTGGTCTGTTTGTTTCCTTCTTAGCTTTTTTGTTCCCTCTTTTGAACAATATGTAAATATGGTTCGTTTTTATGTGTCTATTGATGGCTGATTCATCTGAATGCCAAGCTTCCAGTTATTCCTTAGCATTTTTTATTTGGCTTGGTCTAGGATGCTCATCCATTCCCAGTTGAAGTTGTGGTTGTGTCTCTACATATGTTGTAAAAATAAGGATTTTTCATCACTTCTTCTGACTGCTAATTGGTGCTCATGGATGGGCCCTGCTAGTCTTCTGCCTGTCTGACCTACATAGTGGCCATTACAATCCTTACACCTTATGCTTATTCCTGGTTTTTCTTCTTGTGCTGATGAGTCTTTTGATTTACTTGAGATGTTTTGGATGGGGTTGGTTGGTTTGAGAGCTGGTTTGTGGTTTAGCTGGTTTGAGAGTAATCTTCTAGGCTCTCTGGCCCCTTGGCTGTTGTTGAAAAAATGTCAGGAAGAGGGGAGGGAAAACTATTGTTTGTCTTTCTCTATATATCTATTGTTACAACAGCTAGAGTGTAGTAAGGAAAATGCTTCATGCTGTGGCTATGGAGCACTACAGCATTTGAAAATTAGGGGTGAGTAAAGGGTTTGAGGAAAACATAAACTGCAGGGGCAAGATGAAGTTATTAATTTCTTTGTCCTTCCTATGACATTATCTGGACTGTGACAGGTTTCTGGGCTTTTAAAAAATAGCTGGCCTGAGAAATAGTAGAACTGTGATTTTTGAGGAAATACTCTTAGTTATTCAAGCTGTATCCTGAATCATGCACTGGGGAGGTGGGATTATCTTGAATGAACTATACTCCATGACCTCCATGTTTACAAAGATGTTTGTTTTATTAGATACTATTGCCAATATCAGCTGGATCTAAAATAGTCCCTCTGGATGATGCCAGTCATCCTGTTCTGTATATATTCCAAAAACTATCAAGCTCATTTGACTGAGTGAGACAACATTAGTCAAGGAAGATATGCCAATCCTAATAAAATGGAATAGTATAAGATTAAAAAGTAATGGCCTATATATGTTACCTCTCTTTTCAAGTCTTCCCCTTTTATAAGAATAACAAGTATATATATGGGAATAAGCAGAGATGGTTATGTTTAAGGATGTGTGACTATCTATCTGCACACAATTTTTCATATGAGTGGGAGGCTATATGTTTCTATGTGAATGTATGAGGGAAGATATATGTGAATAAGTATGGAAGTTTCATTTGTGTCTGTAGCCAAATTGGAAGTGAGGGGTGGGTAGATTGTGTTTGTTGCATTGTACTGATCATCCTCCACAATTGGGACCAGCAACTCGGTTGCATGTATATTTATTATTTTACTATAAAACTTACAATGATGCTAAAGGAAATACTAACTTAAAATCATATCATATCCAGGCTGTGACATTCTCCCACAGAGTGTCTCACTTTGTTTGCAAAACCTTCCCCTGAGCCACTGGCACATAAAGCAGCAATTGCAACAAGAAGATTTAATTAAATTCAATAAAGTAATTACAAATCCATGCTTGTAAAATGAAAAACAGATGCTTTATGGTTACTGATGGGAGCAGTGGATCAATAGCCCTATATTTATTTGCCATTTGATTATAATATTTAATCATGCAATCATGAAATTGGAAGGGGCCTTTTAGGTTTTCAGGTCTAACGTTTTCCTCAATGCCAAAAGTTAAATGAAAGATTCTTAATAGAAAGCTGTTCAGCCTCTACCTGAACACACCCAGTGAAGATAAGGTCAGTTTCTGGGTAATTGGTTCCACTGTCAGACTGCTCTTACTGTCAGAATTTTTTCAGTCTCTTATTCAGTCAGAATCTACAACCAATAGAGTCTTCTTGTTTTGCAATAGATGAGACGGCTACTTTTAAAATCAGCATGGAAAAACACTGGGTTTCTATGATGTAAGCAGTAATTGACATAGGAATTTTATTTACATTTGGGTGTTTGTGTATATACACAAACAGGTGCACAAACACATACACACACACACACATGCCATTACGAAGGGTAATTTTATACAGATAATGATATAAGATGGCTTCTGCAATGTCCAAATCAGATCACGTTGCCTGCTGGCTAGGGCTACATGTATGGGGCTCAAGGGAAATGAAGTCTAAGAGCACCTAGAAGATTTGTGTGATGACAGCTGAAGTTTATGAAACCATTCATTAGTTGAAACCATTCCAACAAGTTACAGAAGCAGAAGAACATCTTAATTTGGTTGTGGATTAAGAATTATTCATGATCAACATGTATGCAGATAGTTCTCACTCTTATGGCCACAACTGAGGCCAGAATATCTGCTTTTAAGCAAGGAAGTTGTTAGGTGAATCACACTCAATTTTGTAACCTTTATTTTGCTATGGTTGTTAAGAGAATCGCTTGCAGCTGTTAAGTTAATAACACTGTTGTTAAGTGAACTTGACTTCCCTCATTGACTTTGCCTGTAGAGGCCAGCTGGGAAGGTCCCAAAAGGAGATCACATGACTCTGAAACTAGAAGACCTCCAAGGTCCCTTCCAAAGCTGTTACTCTGTTATAATAACAGAATTCTGCTATTCGGTTCTGTCAGTTGCAAAGCATCCAGATTTTGATCACGTTACGCATTACTGTGATGATTGTAAGTGCAAGTATTGGTTGTAAGTCACTTTTTGTAAGTCACTTTTTCCAGTGCCCTTTTGACTTTGAATGGTCACTAAATGAAGGGTTGTAAGTCAAGGATCATTGTATTTTTATTCATTGTTATATAACATTAAGACCCTTTGTTCCATAGAGCTAATTGTAATGGTGTATATGTTTTAGAGCAGTGCCCCCCCCCACACCTTTTGGGCACCAGGAACCAATTCCACAGAAAAAGAGTTTTCCACAGACCAGAGGGAGCATAGTTTTGCATGCTGCCTGCATCTTGTGAATGGGGCCTGGTTTGTTTGCGTGGCCCAGTTGCTGGCATGCCACAGCCCAGTGCTGGGGACCCCTGTTTTAAAGTAACATGGAGCAAAAATGCTGAATTTAATATTTTTTAAAATTAAAAGCTAATATATAGCAATCTCATCTATGTACATTATATTTTTAGCCTGGTTGTGTAAATACGACTGAAGTTGATATTAAAAAGTCTTCAAGAATGAAAAATCCTCACAAAACAAGAAAGGTATGTTCTTATGTAATTATTTATATATAAGCATATTTTGCTTTCCCTTATTGTGAAGAAATTTACTATAATAGTTCAGGGTACATACAGTGATAGAAAGGTCTTTAAAAAATGGAAACAGGCTTGGATTTATTCCAGTAGCAAAAAGTTTTTTCCAATGGAATGAATGTTTAGATTTTTTATTATTATCCAGCCCTTTAAGAAACACACTGACCATTGCCAGCTCTTCATCCTGATTTAGCAAACTCAACCCTTTTGCAGATAACATAAAGTGCTGTGGATAGTCACAGTAGGAGCCATCCCATGCACTTCTTCTGTGACAGCCAATGCAACATTGGTGCATGACCTTTCAATAAATGGTTTCTGCATTTGTGACTCAACTCTCACCTCTATCCTGTTCATCCAGAACAGATCTACTTAATGATAGATGTCACCATCACGAACATCGGCTGTAACATCAGAAATTGCAAGTTCTGGTATGGTTGGTAACTGCTTGGTCTGATGCTGCTGCATGGATATTTCTAGTCATGGTATTCATGAAATTTTTCTGGCAATAGTAACCATTCATCTGAAACAAATATAGCAGGTATGAGTTCCAACAATACGACTACGTAACTGCAACAGAGGAACTGGTCCTTGATTTAGTCTTTGAAGGAAAACTAATATCATCCTTTTAAAAAAAAATTGAAAATGCAATGACATAGAGAGTCCCAACCCTGACTACAAAACTATCCAACCTGAGAATGAAAAAGTGGTGACATTTTCAAACTAAACTTAAAACTGCATGTTTATTAATGAATTAGAATGTCACTGTATTGTATGTTTTTGAATGAAATAAGATGGCAATCCAAAAATACAATGTGGTTCAGTTAAAATATTAGTGTTTAAACCAAGAATCAACTTTGCTACAGTAGGTTATAATGACATTTTGGCTGCTGTACATGTAAAAGAGTTGTGCCAAAAATTAGTCACATCTCAAATGTTTGGCATAATCTGAAGATGTGTACAAATAATAGGCCATCATAGCACTTGTAACTTTTTTAAAAATTTAGCCCACAAGCACAACAGCTGTTTCTGGATCTCTAGATAAATAGAAACACCCACAGACACTAACCATCAACCTCTTCCTTTTTGATGTAAGTAATTTGTACAAAGCACAGAAAAGAAGTAAGAAACAGTAAGCCAGATAACTTTAAGATCTGAGATAGGAAAAGGACGTCCCCTTAAATCTATTAATATCAGCACCATTCACTATACCTTTCTAACCCTGCAAACTGTCTTTCTTTCCCTTACATTCATTCATTACTTTTATATATTGCTCTTTGTTCCTTAAATTTTCACTCTTTTTCTGTCTCAGGACGTCATCCAATTCTGACTTTCTCACTCTTCTAATTTGTTCAGTCCATTCGCCCTATCTTTAAACATTTGTTTACCTTTTTATTCTTATTCTTTCTCTTTATATGATCAAACCACCTCAGCATACTTCTTGATTTCTGATTATTCACGTTTTTTGT
>JANHFO010002560.1:130397-146656 GCA_032468095.1 Pareas carinatus
TATGAATGTATCTTGATTGTATTCTTGTTGTGTATGTATGTAGGTTTTGAGCACTATCACTGAAGACAAATTCCTTGGGTGTCCTGACACACATGACGAAAATAGATTCTGATTCTGTATAAGATGACATCTGCTCCTTTCCATGTGGTCTAAGTAAAGCAATGGATAGTCTGAACAATTTTGTAGGGAGAGGTACATAAGGTAAAAGCCAATATCTGAAATTCCATCAGAAACAAATGATGTTCAATATTCTCAAGATGGAGTAGGCCCCTCTGTAAAGCAGCCTTCCCAAACCAGGGTCTTTCAGATGTGAGGGATTATTGTTTCCCATCAGCCACAATATAGCCAGCAAGAGAACGACATCAGCTGTTATAAATTATCTGGACTGCATTTTCCGAATGGTCTTGGATTGACATTGAACAATTCAGGTTTGATTTCCTAATTCCCAGCCACAACTTTATAAAGATAAAAATAGCTTTATTCCCCTTAGCCATGCTATTAACTTCTCAGCTGGAACTCATATAATATTACAGGAGGAGTAGCCTTTGAAGGAGCCAATGGAAACTTCTACAACTCAAAAATTATTTATTTTTTTTATTTTCAGAACTTTTATACCGCCCTTCTCCCCGAAGGGACCCAGGGCGGTGCACAGCCAGAATAAAAAAGTACATGACACGGACAATACAAATAAAATTTCTAAAAGATATATACATAGTGGCTGACTTTAAAATCATAATTTAAAACCAATTTGTAGCGAATCGGGTTAAAAATGGATTATAAAATTTAAATAAAATTAATAGTAGTTTGAGAGTGAAGGGAAAATGTGGTTAGGCCAGACCGGCCTGAGGAAATAGGTGCATTTTAATAGCTCTGTGGAACGGCACGGAGGTCTGAGATAAGACGAATCTCTGGGGGGGGATCAAAAATGGAGCAACAGATGCTCAGTCCATTTTGATTTTTATTAAAATACATGTGCTATGATCCATATTGGTTTCTGGTCCTTTCCCCACCTAAATTCAAGGTACTGTTTTTTACTTTGGAAGTCCCAAGAGTTCAAAAACTCTTTGAAAGAGTTCCTCCTTTGACATCTACTCAGATATTCCTTTCTTTGGGACCCTGTACAAAATGAAGTGATGCAACTGAGTCTTTAAAAAATAGTTTCGGATGACTTATTCTCCTGAGGTTTTCCCAAGTCTGTCTGATGCTAAACTGGGGTCTTTTCAACACCATCCAAAGAGCTTTCTATTCTTCCAGGCTTCTCAGTCACAATACTTGGATGTGTACAAGCACTCTTAAAAAAAAGTTATTTGCAGCATGACTGCACTGTTCTGTTCCTTCTTTTAGATTGTACCTGACTTTTTTTTTAAAAAAAATTATATTAATGTATTTTACAGTTTAAACGGATTTGCTGATTTGAACAAATAAGTTAATCATATCAAAATCTCAGACGCCATAATGGAATGAGACTGGAAAATGACACACTTTTTAAGGAGCGTCAGTGGAGTGATAGTTGGAACAGTGCTGGTTTCTCGACCACAGAGATTACGCTTGAAAGGAAGATGTATTTCCACTGCAGCTTAAAAACCACCATGATTCTAAAAAGAGGCTTCTTTGCAGACTTCTTAGCTCAGAGGTCTTCAAACTGGGATCCTTGGCAAGTTGCCATGGGATCCACAGACGGGTCAAGAAAATTTTCGAAAAAGTAATAGACATAAATTGTCGATTAGTAATTAGTTGAATTTGTGAAAATGGGGTTTACCATGTAGCAACGACATGATTTGGACTTCGCAGTTTGAAAAAGGCTGAAAACCTCTGGCTTAGAGTCAAACCAGCATGAATATAGGACAGGAGAAGTATAAAAGGTAAGTGTCGAATGCCCAATTATGATAAGATTCCAATCTTATATAACATTACAAGCTAAGTAATAAAATTTGGCATTATTGTACCCAAAAGTCTCTGAAACATTGTCAAAAATAGTCCTACTCAGAGTATAAAGTAGTAGTATACAGTATTCTAAGGTTACAATTGCATGGATCATAATCATCAGGCTATACTGATTCAGAAAGGTATGAATTCCTCACTGAAGATCACTTGAGAGAGATAGGTCTGCCTCCACCATATTCAGGCTAATGTGTGATTCCCATTGTCTGTGCTGTGGTGCAGTGCCTAGAATGCAGTATTGCAGGCTAATTCTGCCAACTGCCAGCAGTTCAATCCTGACCAGCTCAAGGTTGACTCAGCCTTCTATCCTTCCATGGTTGGTAACATGAGGAGCCAGATTGTTGGGGGCAATAAATGACTCTAAACCGCTTAGAAAGGGCTGTAAAGCACTGTGAAGCAGTATATATGTCTAAGTACTATCTAATTTCTGGCAGGTTTGTTTCATTATTTCCCCCTTCATTTTCTGAGGATAAGGCACCAGCCCAAGAATTCAGCTTTTGGTATTTCTCTCATATCCGTTCCTGACCATAATAAACACTGAAGGAAGTATAATGCTCTGCATGAGCCAAAGCCTTATGGTTATTCTACAATGGGTCACAACTAAAATTCCATTTTAATCTGCTCATCTGCATTCACTCCACATTAGAATTTTGATCACGTGACCACGGAGATGCTACAACAGTCATAAGTCACTTTTTTCAGTGCCATTGCAACTTTGAACGGTCACTAAGTGAATGGTTGTAAGTCAAGGACTATATGTACTTAAAGAGACCAGAAACACAACATGACAAACTATAGAAGACTGTATATGTACTGCAGTACACTTCACAGTGATATAAAGTAAACTTTGGACTTGACTTCTAGCATGACAATAATTGGCCACTACTACTTCAGACAACATACTTCAAATATTTCGGCAGTTCTTACAACAGTCCTGCTATAATAGATCAGTATTTTTATGTTAAGATTGCAGAAAGATTAATTCAAAAGTCTCTTTCCACTTAGTCGTTCCTTAAGATTTGTTTTAAAGCCTCTGTAGCTAAGGAAAGCTTACACAAAAGACTTCCTGATGCTCATGGCTGCAACATCACTAGTGGTTTAATTTTTTTAAAAAAGCTTATGTTTGAATAATATTCTAAATGGTATCATGCTTTGGCTCATATTTCAGGTAAGGTGACAAATGAGGATTATGAAAATGAGCAGCATAGAGGCGTAGGATTATACATGTCTTTTCACCTCCTTCTTTTTCCATGGAGTAAAAGACAAGCCTGCACATCCACTCCACAACAAGCCATACTTCTCTTATTCCTTTCAATGAGGCAAAACCCATGATTTGTGAAGATCATACTGAGCCACATCGAGAAGAAACCACAAAGTATGACTCTAAACTAAACACTGGAGATAGGAGGATTGAAGCTTATAGTGGATCATGACCAATCCTGATCTGTTAATGCATCAGAAATAAGCTTTTGATTCTTTGTTTCTGTACTTGAAATGTCTAAACTAAGATTTCTCAACTTTTGCAACTTTAAAAAGGTGTGGACTTCAGCTCCCAGAATTCCTCAGCTTGTTTGTTTGCTTGTATCCCACCATTATTCTGTTTACAAATAACTCAAGGCAGCAAACATAACCAATACACTTTCTTCCTTCTGTTTTTCCCACAACAATCCTGTAAGGTGAGAGGGGCTGAGAGGTGGTGTCTGGCCCAAAGTCACTCAGCCAGTTTTCATGGCTAAGATAGGACTTGAACTCACAGCCTCCTGCTTTCTAGCCTGATGCCTTAACCACTAGACATTAACCACTACACCTAACTGGCTCTTTAGATAACAAAATACTGAGAATTAATCATTCTGCATTGAATAATATTGCAAATAAAACAGATTGCTTCCTGTTGTGTTTATCTATTAACTGTAAACAATTACCTAGTTTCTCTCAGTGTGAGAATTATTCCTGGTGACTATGTGAGCATACAAGTCTACAATATCTCATTTTCTTGGCAACATTGTTAGGGCCAACATATCTAAGTAGCAGAAAATCAAAACAACCACTAGATGGCAGCAAAGATCTCTTTGCTGCCACTTAAAGGTAATCTGGATTTTTGCAGTCCAGAAATGTTTCTTTCCTAGATCTTTCTTTTTTCCTTTGAGATTTCCCAGTCTAGTTTCACCACGGTCTTTCATTCAAGTATCAACCAGGTCTGCCACTGTTAAGCTTTTTTTAGGATAGGCCAAGTTCTTTAAGTTATTCTTTCTTTATTTAGAGTTTTTTTCTTTTAGAATGTAATCATTGCCTAATTTAACTAGTGTCCTCAAGATGTATGACCAGATATTCCTTTTATTCTAAAGATACTAAACTACACGTAATACGAGGGCAATTTGGAAAAAACCCTCCATTTGGTTACAATGACAGACACTCTTAGATACCGAACTTTTATTATGCACATTAGAAAACTACAACATTAGATTACTTTTTGACATAATCGCCATTCAAATTGAGGCACTTGTCATAACGTCTTACAAGGTTTGAAAATCCTTCTGAAAAGAAATCTCCCTCCTGGGAATGAAATCAGAAGAGGCGGCAGTCGCTCGGGGCCAAATCTGGGCTATGGGGGGGGGTGATCAAAAACATCCCAACAGAACTGCTTCAAAAGTTCTTGGGTGCGTCTGGGGATGCAGGCAAGCATTATCGTAAACCAACACCACACCGGGAGTCAGCATGCCCCAACACTTGCGTCACATCGCTTCGACAAAGACAATGCGCTTCACAATGCTGTTACAAAGTGACTTCATTCCCCAGAGAGAGATTTCTTTGCCGAAGGAATTTCAAACCTTGTATGGCGTTATGACAAGTGCCTCCATTTGAATGGCGATTGTAATGTTGTAGTTCTCTAATGTGTATAATAAAAGTTCGGTATCTAAGAGTGTCTGTCAATGATAACTAAATGAAGCTTTTTTTTCCCAAATTGCGTTTGTACTATTCTAGTAGATGTTTCATTGAAGATTCTCTTTGCTGTTTTGTTCTCCTCCTTCTAAAACCATTCTGGAAAGTTTCCAGCTTCCAGAACAGAACAAGGGGTCACTCAGGAATGATAGGAGAAGGGGAGTCGATTCCATCAGTACTGTGAGTGGAAGCTATTGGCAGCAGCACTGAAATTGTAATGGTTGTACATATATATAATTACATTTCAAGATAATGTATACAGTATGAAGAAAGAGGAGAGGAAATGGGAGGGGAGGAGAGGATCATTCCACAAACACTAAGGCTCTAGTCATTTATTTTCTTGCATATGTCTGAAATATTAGCTACTAGCTCACCTTGGTAAAAACCGATGGGCTGGTCCATGCTTTGTTTATTTAAAGTTGCCTGGTTTTTCCCTGTCATATCTAAAATAAGGGTAGAGACAAATCCAAATTTTGCAGAAAAGAGGAGCATGTGAGCAATGGAAGGCTCCCAAGCATTCTCCCTGAGTCTGTAGCTCACCTGCATTTCATACCACTCTCCCACTTTTAGCAACTGAACTCAGACAAAATAAAAATAACACTTTGAAAGCAGTTTATAACATTGCATTTAGACAACAGAGAAGTAGCCGCCTTCCTGGGTGACTTATACTCCTGCTTTTTGTGTAGGAAAAATCCAGTTTAAGAAATGTGTTCGCTTTTTTTAAAAAAAAGTAGCATTACCTTAGTATTATCCTATTGACTCTTACAGTGATTGTGGTGCAGTTGACCCACCTGGGATATGCCCCAAGCTGATGTAATGGTCCTTCAAGTAAAGCTTGACTCCTGACAACTATATGGACACAAGTCAACTTTGACTCCTGGTGAGTATATGAACATACCCATGCAGTTTTCTTGACATTTTTGGAAATGTTTTGATATTACCATCTTTCAGAATGTTTTTCAAGTTCCTAGTCCAGCGCTGAGAGGCTATGACTGGCCCAAAGTCACTTGGCTGGCATTCATAAGTAAGGGATGACTAGAACTCAGGTCTCTCTTCTCCAAATCCGGCACATGTAACCATTACACCAAGTAACTCTCAAGATCTCAGTAAGCACCACCATATACAATGGTACCACGGTTCACAAACATAATTTGTTCCATGATTCTGGTCGTAAACCGAATCATATTTCCCCATAAGGTTCAATGTAAATAAGGTTAATGCATTTTGACCTCTACGAACGTGGTCACAAACCGATTTCGGTTGCCAACCAAATCAATTTTCCCCGTAAGGTTCAAGGTAAATAAGGTTAATCCATTCTGAACCATATGTATTTTTTAACCACAAAAATATGAAACAAAGTACAGTACAGTATGAAGAGAGGCAACGCTAATCTTGCTTGAGGCGACTTCTGGCGTGGCTCTGTACTTTCGTTGGAACCATGCTGGATGTACTGTATGTGCTAAAAAGCACACCAAAAAGCTTCACAGCAAGTGTCTGTGACCGCAATCTCACCTAGAGAAAGTCACCACCACGTGTCAGAGCAGGGAAGATGGCCACGGGTTGTGTTCGTCACAAACAGAAGCAAAACTTTGCAAATGCTGTTCGCGAACCGAATTGTTCATGAACAGAAGCGTTCTTGAATTGAGGTATTCCTGTATAAGGAATGGCACCAATGAACTCTTGGAAGAGGACTGTGTGGAGGGGAGATGCTAGAAAGGATAGGATTCAACCTATTTTCTCTGGACATCGTGATTTCAGTGCAGATCAAAGTATGTGGGTTAACTTTTAAATACAAAACAGAGAAAGAATGACACGCTGGTTAATTAACTCAACTTGGAACTGGGAAGCAAAAGAGAACCAAACCCAAGGCAGGTTGGTTATTATTTCTTTATTTTTGCAAGACTTATAAATAAGCTGATTTTGAGAAAAGTAAAAGTCCTTCTTTTGTCAGTGAAAAACTAATAATTAAATGCAGCAATATAAATAATAGCCATAAAACAAATTGAGGGAAAAGAAGAACAAGTGTGGACAAAAAGCTAAAAAAAAACAGAAATGCCACAACCAGTAGTCCCAAAATTAAAATGTTGTTCCTCACCCGAGGGAGCAGTCCTACTACGGTAGTAGTTCCAGTGAATTCTTACCATGTTTCCACTCAGTCTTATATTTTTTGCTCCAAAATATGTACCAGGGCTTATTTTCGGGAAAACACGGTATGTTGCCAAATTCAGGATATTAATTTGAATGAGCCCTCCATCGTGTGTGTCTCTCTTGCTCCGTCCAACGTGTGCAGTTTCTTCCCATCACTATCTGAGCGACGAGCAGAAATGATCCCTGAGGTCGAAGGGCAAGGAGGGGTATCAATGTGTTACCAAATCCGGGACATCGATTTAAACGACAAACTGCATGTGTTGAGCAGAGTGAGGGATGCATATGATGGAGGTCTCGTTCTGATCAATGTCCTGGATTTGGCAACATATCGATACCCCTCCTCGCCCATCGACCACAGGAGTTGTTTATGCCCATCGCCGAGATAGCGACGGGCAGAAAAGGCACGCATTGGGTGGAGCAAGGAACCAGCTCCTTCTGCCTGTTTTGTTGCTGGCTTGTTTCCAATGGACATACTACTGGTAAATGCATCCATCTAACTGACAATCCTAACTAGGGCTTATTTTCAAAGTAGGGTTTATATTTACGAGCAGCCTGAAAAATGATGTTAGGGTTTATTTTTTGAGAAACAGGGTGTCACATTTCTCTTCATTTCAAAGGCCATGTTTTAAACAGCAGACGTTTAGACGTGTTTCAGTTCACGTGCATTCACAGCACATTGCAAAATACTTTCCAATGCCAGTTGCTTGCTACATAGCCAGAGTTTTAAGCTTTCCTGCCAATCTGCAATTTCTTCATCCAAAACAGATTTTCAGCAGCATCAGTTTGACTTCTCAAATTTTTAATGCTCTTTTGGAATGCCAGGTTTAGAGCAGATCAGTATTATCTTCCACCGGCTATATTTCCTCTCAGTTTTCTTTAAATCTTGCATGAAAGCTTGAAAAAGTTATTCGAGCAAAATTATGTTTCTGATCATTTTCAAACAGGCAGGACTAATAACATTTATTAATCTTAACTTACATTTGGAGAGACTTATAGGTGTATTTACTGTCACTATAGTACAGGTTGGAATGGGGCAACTTGCCACAATCATTTCGGCACGATCAACTAACCATGGCTAATTCACCAACACCAACTTATTACAGGCCAACTCACCATGGGAAGTTCAACAATTCAATTATTTAAAATAATCTAAAAATTAGTTTATTTTTTGTCATTCACATTTCATTTTGTCCCTCCCTTTGCATCTTTTTGTTAATGATTCTATTCCACCATTTCTTTGATATTAGTGTAACTCTAATTCTCATGACGAGTTGGCCACGGTGAGTCAGCCATGACGAGTTGGCCATGGTGAGTAGGCCAGGTTGAGATATGTACAGGTAGTGCCTGAATTACAACCATTTGTTTAGTGACCATTGGAAGTTACAATGGCACTGAAACAAGAGTCTTACAATTCGTCCTCACACTTACAACTATTGCAGCATTCCCATCATCACATGACCAAAGTTTAGGCACTTGGCAACTGGTCTATATTTAAAACGTTGCAGCATCCTGGGTCGCATGATTGCCGTTTGTCACTTTCTCAGGTGTTTTCTGGTAAGCAAAGTCAATGTCAAGATTGATCGCTCTGCCACCTATTTGCTTCTTCGCTATCAGCTTGGCATTGCTAGTTGGGGGGAGATTGGAATGTGCTAGGGAAGGAACGAGAAGTCTATACCTCCTTCTGAAGACCATGAGACCCTGCGTTCCCATCAAGGCCAGCTCGAGCAGGTGTTCAAAGCAGACTGTTGCCTTAATAAAATGAACATGTGTAATTGGACAACACAATGAGCTGAGGGGATGACCAAAGGCTAAAGTTTAATTATGCAGACTGTCGTGGGGAAAAGCAGAGTTGGTTTCACTTCTGCTGTGCCAATGTGTATTCAATAAATTTTGACTTCAGGGAAGAAATGGCCAAGGAGATTGTTTTTTGGATTTACTAGCTGCACAGTTGACAGTCAATGGGGGAAGCCAGATTTCACTTAACAGCTGCAGTGCTTTGCTTAACAACCATGACAAAAAGGTCATAAAATTGAGTGTGGCTCATTTCATAACCATCTTGCTTAACAACAGATATTCTGATCCCAATTGTGGTCCTAAGTCAAGAACTACCTGTAACATATATCCACAATTCCTCCTTGTCAGCGATTTAAAAGACCACTAACACTTCCCCAAAACTCTAGTTAGATTTAGGTATGGTTGAACATCTCAAAAAGCAATTTCCAGCAATACGCTGATAAAAAGCAGCATACATCGCCATGCAGAGATGATTTGTCCTGTCTGCATACAAGTCTTTTCTTTCTTTTCTCTTCGCCTGATTTCCACAACTTCTTCTTATTAACTTCCCTTTGTTTCAAGTTCTATTTAAGCCACATAAATTCATTACTATCCCCTATAGAGAATTTTTGGCAAGACTCAGGGAAGGAAAAAAAAATGTCTAAAGCACTTTCTGGCATTGAGTAGCAACTAATTTGTGGTTGTGTGTGAAGTCATAGGAATTCTCACATGTGAGAAAATTTATGTCATGCTTGAGCTTTATTGCATGTACTGTATTATCTGCATTGCCTTCTTGAAAATTACTTTGCTCCAATCCCAGTGTCGGCTGCTTAAAAATCAAATAAAAATTAATCTTTCATAGAATAGTTGGACTGAAAGGAAATAAAACGCCCACCCCTGGGACTTGTGTAATAATTGTAATGCAATTATTAATAGAAACAAAGCAAGAAATGTATCCAAAAGGAAGTAAAAGGGTAAAGATCATGTCCAAACGCAAGGCATGTTAGATGTTCAACTGTAAAAATAAAAGGATTATATAATTTGCAGCAGACAAAGCTGCAAAGCTGCAAAGCTGCAAATAGAAGTTCTTGATACCAGAATCAGAATCAGAATCAAAATTTATTGGCCAAGTGTGTTTGGACACACAGAAATTTGTCTCCGTTGTACATGTCCTATATTTACATACATAAATAAACTGTGATTACAATCATAAGATACATTCATAATCATAAAGTACATTCATCTTGCCAAGTACATACATATAAGCTGTAATTGACAAACCGCGATCTTAATCATGAATACAATCACAATCATAAAGTACATCCATCATGTTATAAAGTACAATCAACATGTCACAAAACACATTTCAAAACGCCTTCCTCATGCCATGTGATACATTTTTGCGATACGGTACATTTTTATAATAGGTTGAGAACAGTTGTAGATAAGGACAGAAGATAAGGAAACCAATAATGCAGATTCATAATCCAGTTTTGTAGTTAGTTCATGTTCCTCCCCTTTAAAAGGTTAAAAGCCATAGGGGAAAAAACCCACAACCATCCAAAGAACAAGTGTGAGAAGGCATCAACTAGGGATACAACAAAACTAATTCCCATTCCAAAGCTTTTACTGACTCTGGGGACTAATAACAATATAGTGGAGCATCTTACTGGGCCTGCAACAATGGAGAAAAGAGTTAACCAACTCCCTGTACATCAGGGATCTAATCTAGATCACTCTTGTGCTATTTAGAACGTTAAAAGTTACAAGGAATTTAAAGCAATGCATTGACCTAACAATTAATAGCAAGTGTGCCTTAAAAACTATTTAAAACCAACACTCCTTGCTGTTGAAATACTATTAATACAATAAATAAATGGAGATCTTTCTTAAACAGAAGAGAGTTTGTTTTGTTTTGTTTTTTTAAAAGAAAGTTTCTGTTCTTAGATTGTGTAAGTGGTCACGTAATTGGCAGAACGTGCAGGGCTCCTTGTCCTGTTTTAATTTCATGTTTTGTTTTGTATTATCCCAGTTTGATCAGCTTGGCAGTTAATTCTAAGCAAACCTCTGGTTTTGTACGTCAGTGCTGTTCTTCAGCCGGTGAATCAGCGCTGTCAAAGCTGACCCAGGCAGACATCCATGTTAAGCGGGGTGGGTTGGGGGTGAAGCATGGGACAACTGCTCGAGTTGCCAAGTGTGATTCTCTCTGCCCCACCCCTTCCAGCTCCTCTGTGCTCCTCTGCATGCCTAAGACTACATTCAGGTGGGCAACCTATACACACCTCTGTGCATTTGGACTTCTCTGCATCAGGTGAAAATTCTGAGGGGGAAAATATATATTTCCCCTTCTATTTCTATGAGCATTTCATCTTCTGCACTTGCTTTTGTGTTGTGGATTTCTTTTTATGACCTTTGTGTTTTAGCAACCCATTGCTTCATTGCGCTTTTATTTTCATGGTCTTTTTTTTCCTTTGCTTCTTTTGCTTTTGTTTCCCCTTTATATATTTTTTCTTTCACAAGTTGGGAAATACACTGGATCGCCGAACATCATTTGAAAAATTCACACGAAATGTGGTAAGTTTATAACCTTGTTAGCCTTATGATTGACAGATTGTCCTCTGATATTATGTGGGTTTTGTTGACCCTGAACTAAAGCCACCAGGTGATGTTACGAGCCAGTTACCCTGCTAAAATGGCTGGGAATAATTTAAACAGCAGGAGCAGAGAAGTTGCTTATCAATGCCATCTCGATGCTGTCCCAGAAACCTTTTCTTTTAAGTGAGAGAATATGACAACTAGAATGTTATTAGACTGGATCCATTTTGCCCTGCATTTGCTTATCAAAGCCATTTTTTTTAAAAAAAGATTAGATTGGGGTCTTTGGGTTTGTTTAACTGTGTGTGTGCCAATGCCTTTGGATCACATTTTTCAACCTTTGCACAGGTTCAAACTAAAGCATTCAACAAAATAAATTTATTTTTGTAGGGCAGAAACATCCCAATTTTCCCCTGCCATAAAAACTGTACGCCAACACTGAGGGCGAGCACTAACCTGTTATGAAAAGAGGTAGAAAGATCTTGGCTTCTACTCCAGTTTGTTGACCTTGTCCGCTGAGTGGTGTGCATTTCCTGTGCGCACATGTGTGTGTGAGTGTGCGTAAGTGTGCTGTATTGTGGCTTTTGCTGTTGCAGTCAGTTAACAAAGCTGTGTGTACTGAAATGATAATTTATGAAGAACATCAGCAAAAATCATGGTTTTTGTTTTCTGTGTCTTCATAAACCAATTCCATTCATAATTTCAAAATAAGCAAGGTTTTAAACATTTTTAATATAATGATAAGAACCCCATAGCAGGCATAGTATATCTCTGTCATGAGCAGTATGATCTGGAATACTTTGAATGCTTGCAAGGAAAATTAGATATTTGGAGAATGGGACTTACACATTGATATTTAGGGGGAAAGAGCCTAACATAATAGTAATAGAATGAAATATAAATTTAAGAATTACTGGATTTGGGGCTTTGTAATCCTCTCATCCTGTTACTTTTAAATAACCCTAGACACTAAGAATTGTTTGATAATTGCAACCCTACTTGTCAGCCAAACAAACAAACAAACAAAAAATAGTGGAGAGTTTGAAACAAAAACCCCTATTTTTGCATGGTGGTTACACCACAGCATGTTACATTGTGAATTTTGTTATTGTTTGGGAGCAAAAAGGATCTAGAAAAGCATCACATTTGTAGATGTGTAACTCAACTCTCTATTGTAACTATAAACGATCTCCTTCAGGTCAAATTCAACCCCTGGTGACTTGCTTTATTGGCAGCAATGCAGAAATAGTTTGCCATGGGCTATTTTGGAGATTTTTTTTCCAATCCCTAGTATAACCTTTCTTAGAGAAGACAACCTATACTGGTACCTGGTGTTGTCTGAAGATCTCTGAATACAAACCAGGTACAACTGTTTAGCTTCTGAACCCCGAGAAGTTCAGATGCTATCATCTGCTGAGAATTTATAACTTGTGAAATCATTAAGCCCAAGTCTCAAATAGAAGATTGTCACCTCTGAACTCTAGAAATATTCTCTTTGGCAACAGCTATGGGAGTTTTTAAAGCCATAACCACACATCGGCTGTGCCATTGTAACAAAACTTCCTCTATTTTTCCTTTCTTGCTAGCATAGATGATCAAGTTTCAACAAACTCCAGGCATGGCTTGAGTCCATCTTAAATCTGAAAAATAGCTATTAAATCAAATGAGACTTACTGGAACTGCTAAGAACAGGGTTTGGATGTCCAGTTTCCACAGCAAAAGTATAATTGATGAGATGTGACAGTAAGGATAAAAGAAGGGATAGGTTGCTGGGAGTTTTATATTAGGCAGTTGCTTTGCTTGTCAGAATGTGACAATCAAGTGTAAATTGTGTGTCTTTATGCTAGTGGAAGAACTAACACGATGAGAAATTCTAAGATGGTAACTCGATTCACTTATTAAAACTAATGTATCAAATGCATAAGTTCCAGCAGAATGTTTCCAACAATGGATCAGCAGAGGTTCACTGAGAGAGAAAGTATTGAGGGGTATACAAGATGTTGGTAATGACCCTTTTAAACACTATATATGTCAGTAGGAATTGTGTCCTTATTATTTAGTGTTTTCTTCCTTTAATTAATCTGTTGTTCATGAAGTGCTAAGAAACACGAGGACCTCAAATAACCAACTAGGTTTATAAAAACACTCCATCTCAATGAACTTAATGATATTTTCATCTAATTGCCCTTCCATGGTTTATTTTCCTTTGCAGACATACTTGTACTGTATACTTCTGTACCAATTGGCTACTATTATAATAGCCAGATACAACTCTATCTGGTGAGGCTGTTTGGTAGATAACATTACCAGCTGGCATGGCATGCCAACAGCAAAGGATTCTCCCTAGAGTTACTTTTTGACATCATGATATCTAAGTAGTTATTGGCACAAACAACTTGAGATTGGACACAGTTTATTTAAGAATTTGTGGAATGAGTGTGGTAGCTTCAAATATGTCTTGTTGATCTCAGTCTCAAGAAAGTGTAGTTTAGTGTGATTATATATGAACCTAGATTAGAAATTTAAAAAAAGTTATAGAAATTACCTGACTAACTTCCATCAATGATTCTGAAACCTTTCATTTTTAGAACTGCAAAACTTCTGTGGTTTTATAGAATCATATAAATTGGTGCTCTCAGCTCTTCATTCTGCATTGTATGAGAAATTCAAATGACTTTGTTTTTCTAATCATAGCAATCATTTGCTGTTTCATTGAGATGTCATTAATAAATGGCCTCTTGACATTATTCCTAATATGTACAAGTTATAATCATCAAAAGATCAGATCTGATGATTTTATAACAATGCAAAATTGATCTTGGGAGGATTATATGCATTTAATTATTATCAACAGTATAAATGGTGGATTGCATTTAAAATGCAAACCATCTCAGCAACAGTGCATAATGAATTAGCTGTTTGATTGTTTCAACTCATTGTGCTAAAATTCAGGATTTCATAATGAAGCTTAGATCTCCATTGCTGTCTTTAGAACATTGAACCTGATGCTTGAACATGAACATCATATAATGAGAAATCTGAAAATGTGCATGTGAAATTGGATGTTTTGGGGAATGTAATTTTAATGGCTTCTATTGGGTAAAATGTGAAAGTTTTAAGAGAGTGGTGCATTTTCAATCATTGGACTTAGAGACATCAAGCCCGTATTGATCAAAACAGGCATATCTCCTCTGAGTTCTTTGCATTTGATTCTGCTTCCCTTGATGATGATTGGAAGCTGGTTTGGTGAACCAATTCCAGTGGATCCTCTCATTTGAGGTGAACCAAAGCTCTACCTGTGCAGTTGTGCTGGTAATAACTTGCTTGATACTGCAGCCACCACGTCATGCACTGTTATCTATCTAAAAGAACAGGCATCCCATATTTAAAGGTCACCATGTGAAAAATGTTAGCCAGACAAGCAGGTGCTTGGTAATGAACTGGGTTTTCAGTGAACATGCCTCTGTCTTCTGTTTTCTTTTGTTTGTTTGTTTCTATCTTTTCCTCAGGGGAAATCGCTCACATCAAAGAGATTAACCAGTCTAGTGCAGTCCTACTAAAAGGATCATCTTGTAGCATGGAAGCAGACTCAATCATTATACATACTTCGTAGCTCACTAATTGCCTGAAATCAGAGGACAATAGAACAAGAAGTTGCATGAGCAAGGACCTGACTTGTTTTCTTTTGTGTATATCAAGGCATTACAGACTCCAAGGAACTCACTACTGTAAACTTTAGATGCCTCCATTTTGAAAACTCTCTGCTCACTTTCGCCTTCATCTCAAGCTGGATCTGTGTCTATTTATTTTCTGCAATTTCCAGTACAGTTTTTTTAAAAAAAGCTTCTGTTGGGCACAGTTTATTTACAGTGCTGTCATTCACAAACTGGAAGACATGAAAAAAGAATATATTAATAAATATATCTAATATGGCATCACAGCTATTGCACAATAAATTAGCACAGAACGTTCTGTCTCACAGATGTATTCACATCAAGAAAGGAAGTCTGTGTCTTTGTCCATTGTCTGTAAATTCTGTTAATGTTTCTTGCATTTATTTTTATACCATATTTTAAGCAGGGGGGAGGGGAGAAATCCTTTTATTCCAAATGTATTAAAACGGATCCTTTCTCTGTAAATTTGTGTATGTTTATATTGTTGTTTTATCTTTCATTAAAATATGCAGAATCTCTTCTGTTTGGTAGACTTAAGCTTCTTGACTTGGTAGAGACACAAATGAAACAATTCAAAATATTTTGAATTATTCACTGTTTGGAGAATATATCAACAGTGACATTTAAAAATGCATTAATTACAAGAGGACTGAGAAGAACATGATTTGATTATAAACAAGGAAAGAGGAGAGTGGACTTATAAATTGCATTAAAAAGGCTTTCCCATTATTCACATATTACCTGACCTCTATTTTCATTGGAATTCCAGTGTAATGTTCAATGTACCAATTTTTCATCCATCTCAATGAAGTTAACAGAAAAATGTTTTGATTCAGGATTTGGATATAGATGCCGTAAGTTTACCTTGATGTAAAACATTTCTCAAGCCTTGGAAGTCTGAGATGCAAATGTTTTATTTAAGGTCCCTCAAAGTTATCCAAGTAGCTGTTCGTCAAAGTTTAAATCTAAGCAAATGTATTAAAGGACAAAATACATTCATTATACATTATGCTTTCTGTCACAATCCAGATGAAGCCTTACTATGTGACTTTCCATGGAATTTTACAGAGGAGCCTGACATTGTGTCTGTGCGGTAAAGCATACTGTTTTTTCCATCTTTCTTTCTTTCTTTCTTTCTTTCTTTCTTTCTTTCTTTCTTTCTTTCTTTCTTTCTTTCTTTCTTTCTTT
>JANHFO010002560.1:146756-157368 GCA_032468095.1 Pareas carinatus
CTATCTATCTATCTATCTATCTATCTATCTATCTATCTATCTATCTATCTATCTATCTATCTATCTATCATCTCTATGGTTTTTTTTCTCTCTCTGGTTTATTCTACCTACCTACCTACCTACCTACCTACCTACCTACTTACCTACCTATCTACCTGCCTACCCAGAAAAATCCTATTTAAGGTTCTGTTCATTAGTAATGTTAGCATTCTTAGTTGCAGTTTTAGCAACAGCTCCTGAAAAAATATATAAGCCAACTTGGATGTACGGTAGGTGTATAAGTTCATTTTCTTCAATAATGGTCACATTAAACTTCATTCCTGTAATGGATCACAGTAAGGAAGGCAACTGTTGACAATATGATAAAAACACAAGTAGTGACAATTATGGAGTTCGAGAACTGTAAGTATCTGCCAGTGTGGGATGAGAGTAGGCAAGTAACAAAATGTATGTTGCAACACGGAAACACAAACTCCAACCATTATGTACTTGCACACAACTTCCAATGTGAATATGGAAGGGTGGGTGGGATGTGTCATAATGTCACAATGCATGTTTCATCCTTTTGGTATTACTATTGTTAGAAGCAGATGTGTTTGTCTGGAAATCAACTCCTTCACAGATTTGGGCCAACTTCAGATTTTCTTCCTTGATTTCATTTGCTTCAGAAAGATGCTGCTCTTAGAATATTTTAAATATTATAGCAATTGGAATTGATTCAGCAACTATTAAAAGGAAGGCAGTTCAATTTCACAAACTATTTAAATGGTTAATTGGGCAATGCAAAGGTTATGCTTCAGCA
The DNA here is from genome assembly GCA_032468095.1 of Pareas carinatus. Classification (NCBI taxonomy): domain Eukaryota; kingdom Metazoa; phylum Chordata; class Lepidosauria; order Squamata; family Pareidae; genus Pareas; species Pareas carinatus. Next base: position 147,559 of record JANHFO010002560.1, read on the forward strand.
GTATCTACAGCAATATAAAGGATCATCTTATAATGGGACCATTGCAGCCCTGAACAAAACAGGAATGATCAAGATGTAATGCATGAGGTTAGTATCCCAAATGGGAATATTCTATTAGTGTATATTTTAATCTATTTCTGTCCTTACAATGTCCCCTTCTGGTGTCTTTACATTAATCTCTCTCAAATGGTCTTGTAAAGGATACGTTTTTCTTACCCAAGACTGTGTCTCTCAAAGTCTGCTGGATGAACTACAGACGTTTTCTGTCAACAATGTTCTTTGATAATTTCCAGATGTTCATACAATCAGTGAAATCCAAAGTTCTCAGAGTAATGCTAGCAAACAGATTGTATGAGGGGTCACTTAGGAGGTTGTAGAGTGACACCTTGTTAGAAAACAACTAAATTACTTGGAAAAGCTTAAAAGCATCCATGACAAAACTCCTAAACTGATTTTGCCCCCTAAACTGTTTGCTAAGTAAATTCAAGATTGCTGCTTCCAATTATTGTTTTATATTCAGATAATATATCAATGTGACAATCATATTTGAGACAATATTCATGATATGGACATTCAGTAGAGAGCAACAATGCATAAGATTTGAGGGTCATCTATATACCTAAAGTAACACTCTTAGATTGGTTGGTATATAATACATAAAAGAAAAACTCTTTTATTGTGAGTCTGCTGTACAATTTTCAAATATATTGAATGCATCTGAAGTAACATTAGAATCCTGAGCATAAGGGCAAAGCTACAGATTACTCGAGGAAGATGGAATTCCAGAACTCTATTGGTGGTGTAAAATTGAATTATTTGTAAAAAATAGTACATGGGATATAAATAAAATAAAATAAATAGTACATGGGATATAAATAAAATAAAATAAATGCAGTCCAGCATTTTCAACATGGATAAAATGCTTAACCTGCCTTCTCCCACCAGCTGATTCTTTGTTTCTTGCTAATTTTAATTTTCTGCCCAGTTAAAGACAGAAGCCAACAATTACATTAACCAGCTTAAAAGCCATCTAGAAGGAAGTTAACAGGTAATTATCAGCAGGTAGAAAATGAATTTAAACAACATGCTATAGGAATGTTTTCAAAAGGGTCTCTGTACCCCTAAATTACTCTGACTCACCACATCTACCTATATTTGCGAGCATATTATACCTTCAGGTGGGTGTGATATGACTAGCACTGCTAATGTTATCCTAGTCTGGATTATGAAGCATCGGCAAGAAAACGGCCAAGCCCAGAGAGCACTAAGGACCCCTCATTTCAAACCTGAGCTACAAATATTCTCCTTTATCGGTAACACTTTCCTCTGTTAGAATTACAGCCAGAAGGACTTATTCATTGCAGTTTAATGGGGATCTCCTCCACCTCTCCCATATCAGTTTGTAAACATCTTTGTAGTCATAGATTTTGGCTTTTCCAATCATATATCAAAATCTAACATATCAGGAGAATGTGAAACAACCTGGTTTGCCAATTCATCTGGACCTAGAACATCAATCCTTGCTGACCTCTGTGCAATGAGAAGAAACAGCAGGCTTTGAACGCCACTTTTATGAGACAAGAGAATGTGTGACAGTGAGCAAGAAAAGACTGGTTGATGCCACAACACAGCCAAGGACAACATCCACCCAAAATGGGCTCTTATTCTCCAATCACTGTGGAGTTCTTGGTTTTATAGGAAATACACTGATTGTGTGTTTAGACACCCCCCCAAGTTTCTTTCCCCCTTTTGAACTTTTCCTGCTGTTGATCAACCTCTCTTCTCCCCTTACCTAATGGCAGAAAAGCTATCAATAAGTTTTTATTTCTACAGAGACCAGATTTTAATGTCAGACGAGTTTGCAGTCAAATCTTTCTCTGTAAGAGTTTGACTATTTTTGTTTTACCCTTCAAGTGACTTGTGAACATGCAAAAGCTGCCATTTCTGCCATTCCTCTGATCCTTTTGTCAGGTCATTCTGAATTTGCTCACATGATCCATTCTTTGATACATCGTTTGTTTCCTATACAACATACAATACATCCCAGTCACATTTTTTTGAAATTTTTATTTGCCTGAGATGAGGGGAAAGAGAGGGATTCTTTAAAAGAAAGTTAGATTTATTCAATTTGCAGTGCAATCATATATGCCTACTCCGAAATTTAATTAAACCATTCTTAGTCAAAGATAAATAAGAACAGTATCACAGCTTTAAAAATAAATAGTTTCTCTTCTCTTTTTCTTCTTATTTATTTGTTTATTTTTATTTCACATTTCTGAACTGCCCATCTCACTCAGAGAGGGGCTCTGGGCAGTGTAAATAAAAAACTGTATATAAAAATTAAAATGTTGAAAGTTTAGAATAAAAAAAAAACTGTAGAATTGTAAAAAATTTCAAGGAGACGGGAATAATTACACCCTCTTAAAATTAGCTGAAAAAGTGAAAGAGAGGGTCTCTCATGGCTCCAGCCAACTCCACGACTGCATGGGGTTCTATCAGGACAGGTCAATATTTTATTCCTAGGATATTGACCATTGTGATTTAGTTACTCCTATAGAGAAATTATTGTAGTTTTAATATAAATCATTTCCCCCCCAAAGTTGCAATACAACATTCAGTCACCAGTTTGAAGTTCAGATTATTTCAAATGCATTCAGACTTTGATTGGAAAATCATGACTTCAGGCGAGTTTTTTCGGTCACAGAATATATTCAATGTACATACATTTACACAATCCATGCACAATGGTGGACAAAATTTGTGAGGACTTCTGACCAGTAAATTGCTATATCTGATCTCTCACTTTAAAACCATTTTGAATCAATATCCAGTGTAGATTAGCTTAAAACAAGAATGGTTTTTCTCCCTATCATCTAAGAAAGAAACAAAATCATCCTCTCCACAGGCGTCGAGGCTCTCTCTTTGACTAATGTTGCACCTTCTCAATCATCAGCAAGCTCTTCTGCTGATTAGTAACACTGTCCTACTGGGATCAATCTCTATGCTCACAACCCATAGCAAAGTTCCCGTAATGACTCCCACTGTGAAATTGTGAAAGCTATCTCAGAAATATTGCAGCCTTTGTAACCTCCTGCAAGCAGGATGTACATATACCTGTGAGGAAACACACGGAGATTCAAGTGGCAAGATGGAAACAGTCAGAGACCGAACCCAGTGGTTCGGAGATAAACCGAGACCTTGATGCTGGTAAACAGTTACTCCCCCCAATATATTAAATGCTACAGCCTCCCGTGTGAGTTGATACCAGAGACATAAGAGACGTCTGCCCTTGCTGTGGATCCACTTTTTGTACTCTGCCATAGTTTCTAATGTAGAAATCCAAGAGGCTGGGATCACATAGCCGTTTAAGCCCTAAATCAAGGCAACCACATTATGGCAGTACTCCCACATTATTAAGGCATAACATGGGTTTGGCTTTAGCATGTGGAATGAACTCAGCCTCTGTGGTTGCAAATGATTGTTTTGGCTTCACGGGGGAGCCAAACACCCCCCCCTCTTGCACAGGGGAGTATGGTTCAGCACATTATTTAAGCCAATTCTATGGTATAGATCAGTGTTTTCAAACCTTGACATCTTTAAGAGGTGTGGACTTCAACTCCTGGAATTCTTGGAGTTGGACTACCCTCCTTAAGATGATGCAAGGGGAGAGAGAAAGAGAGATGAAGGGATGGAGTGTATGTGTGTGTGTGTGAAGTAGGAAACTGGCAGTTCTAATCCTGCCTTTGATATGAAAATCAGTTGGGTGTCTTTAGGCCAGTCACTCTCTCTCTCTCAGCCCACTCACCTCACAGGATTGTTGTTGTGTGGAAAATAGGAGGAAGAAGGAGTATTAGATATTTTTGCTAACTTGAGTTGCTTCTAAAAACAATAAAAGTGAAATATAAATAAAAATAAATAAATAATATATTACTTCCTTGCCTTCTACTCTCATTCTGTAGGTGGAATAGGTGAACAAATAGGTGTGCATTTGGAAATTGCACACTGATTTTCACACAACTGGAGTTGCTGAAGTGGCTATAAATTCTAAACAAAATAAAATGGTTCAATCACTGCTTAAGGACAGGCACTCTGCATATGCTTGGTAGCATGCTTCAGGATTGAACCCTAGCAGACAAAACGCATTGAGGTCTCATCCCATGGGAACTGTGGCTCACCTTAAGCCCTAAAATTACCCATTAAGGCTGTTGTGGAAATTAGTTTCCACATTCAGCTTATCAAGTTGGATGTTTATTAATCAAATAGGGAATTCAGATATACTTTCCCATTCAGGACTGGAAAAAAGATAAAAAGTCAAGTTCAACACACATTTTCTGAAAAAAGAAAATGGAACTTGTTGGATAGCTTCCATTTGTCCTCTTCAGCGTGATTTTTAACTTTTGTGATCATTCAGAAATAACTCTGAGTTTAATGAGCCTATTTTTCATTATAGTAGCCCATCTCTATGCAAACTTCCACATGAACCTGTAAAAAAAAAGCAGTGAAGGAAACTCTTAATGCATAGAGAAGTCTTTAAAAAGGCTGTTTTCATAAATGGAGGTGATATGCTGCACCCACATGAGGCCTGGAAAAACAGCAAATAATTGTAAACCAGAGTTCTTTTTCCAAATCAAGTTTGAAGTATACGCTGCTCTACCCTTTTCCAGAAGTGTTTCAGTCCAGCAGATGGCAACATTGGGTTGACTTCATTGGGTATGTCTTATTATTTTCCCCAAAGACAACACAAGTTGACAGACATTCTTCAAACTATGGGTCAGGAGCCACCATTGAAGGAGATTACTTGTTCCCCATATTTGCCTTTATTCTAACTGACAAACTGGTAGGCAAGTGACATGAAGATGTGTGGAAAAAGCTGGAAATAAAAGGGAAAATATTTACCTCCCAAAAAGACGCAACTCCTGAGTCCCACTAAATGACACTGCTTAAGTGATGGAACCTGGAACATGCCCACCCTGTCATGTGTTATCAGAAGTAAAGGGAGAGAAGCAGTCCAGTAAATTGACAAACTGTGATTTCAATCATAAGGCTATAATTGACAGTGATTACAATCATAAGATACATTCATAATTATAAAGTACATCCATCATGTCATGTACATATTAGGTGCAATCGACAAACTGCGATCCTAATCATAAAATACATTCATATTACATCTAAAACAGAGTTCCCCAATGGATGGTTCTGTGTGATCAGCCAACATGTGGGTGCAGACTGCTCCATTTGTGCGAAAGGCGTGCATGCACGCCTACCACTCGTGCAAATGGATCTGCTGCTTACACAAGTGAGGATATAGTGTCCACGGCCTGGTTGCAAACACCTCACAGCCCACTAGTTTGGGAGCCCTTATCTAGAAGCATGCAACTAACCTGGTAGCCTGTGGGGGAAAAAAATTACATAGGCATATCAAAATCTACCAATAACTATTGGCGCTTTCTCATTCTGGGCCAAAGAGCAAAAACAAATGCCACTTTGCTAGAAAATATTAGATAACCCAGCATAGCATAATCATCTCTTAGAAAGAAATAGGGATTGCAATAGCTAGAATATTACTTAAAAATAGATTGGGTCTTAGTGTCTTAGTAGAGTGGCACCTAACTAAAGTAAACTGACTCTAGTTAGAACTTTATGGATTAAAAAGCAATCTTGGAGGTGTAAATTAGACGAGGATATTGTGTGTGTGTTTGGGGGGGACATCTGAAAGATGGCAGAGGCATTCCACAAATAAAGTATAAAAAGTTCATCTAGTCAGAGGTTGACTTGGTGGGAAACTTTCGTAAGGTCCTGGAAATCAGAGAAATTCCTTCTCCCTGTTTCTTCTGCTGCTGTTTTAATGATTCTACATAATATTTCAAGCTCTACGTCTCTTATTTTTTTATGAATACTAATCACAAGGGCTATATACTAACTCAGGTTGAAAAGCTGCTGGACCCTGGATACTAGTTGGAACCCATGCAAGAAGTGTTACTATCACTGAGATACTTGTAGATATTCCTAAAAAAAATAGGAGGCTCTCTGATTATGATATATTTTGCTCTAATTATGTTATACTTCAGTTCTGACATGTGTTTATGTGTATTGAATTGCTTCTTTTGACTTTTGAAGCCAAAGATACACATGGCTAAATGTCATCAGTTAGGTTTACTGTCATCTGAGTGGAACACATGAGTCAAAGATCTGGTATTATCTGCTTAGGAAATGGTGTGTCACAGCTATATCTGTAAAATGCAAAATCATATTCTAAGTCAATGAGTTTTAAACACCCTTTCATGAGCGTAATAGGCTCCATAAGATTGTCTGGACACTACATGCTAGCTGTTTCAGTCTGAAATACCAGTGGGTTCTTGTACACCAATGGAAGGCTGCATGGTTTCTTTATTGCCTTTTGACTTAGGAAATGTTTATATAACTGATCCCTCACAAATCCCCATCAGTGCAGTTGCAGTCCAAGCACTGGCTAAAATATCTGAAATATCTTGTCAGCTTGGGCAATTGTCCTGATCCTTAGGAGGAATTCATATTAGTTTGCAGTCTCTTAGTTTGGAATAGTTATTCTGGAGCAGAAAAGCTGTGTGAGTGAGGTCTACCTGGATAACATCTTATTCCAGCTGCTTCATTTTTGGGTAGAGCAGGATGAAATTGGGATAGTAAACCTTTTAGAGTAGATTAACCTTGCCAAGTTTCAGCTGGAAACCTTCAAGGGTTTCACCACATGGCATTTTTTAAATACTTCCTATGCACCTCCTTCAAGGCAGTGAGGCCTAGCAAAGAATCTTAATTTATGCTGAGTCAATGCAGAAAGTTCAATGATCAGTTTAGAATGAAAAAGAAATCAACACCTCTTTTAAATGCAAACTCTTCTTTCTCTACTTCTGAAGTGCCTTTTAGTCAAATTACTGGAGAAGGACCACCAATAGTTCTTGTGGGACGGTATGCTTTGCTGGCTCTGAATTTTGAGTTTTGTAGGCAGGCAAACCTGATGGATAGGTCTAGACCCCCTCTGGGAAGGAACTGGGTTGTTGTTGAGTTTGGTGAGGACCCAGACTTGTCAAGGCATGTTGGCAAAGCTTGGCTGTTCTCAGCTGGCTTTGGAACATCAACAGTTGATTTGCCTTAATGGACAATATGGCTTTGCTGCCTCTATCACTGGATTTTCTGGAGTGTCAAGAGAATTGGTATAACCTGTTGACATACTTGGTCTCACCTGGGAAAGACTTTTTCTCCACTAGAAGAACCCAGTTAAATCAGGGTTTTCGGAACAGTAGCAAAAGATCAGCAGAACAAGTTATAAGGCTGCATAAACAGACAAGCCAAGGATAAAGAAAGTGGCTTCCAGAAAACAGCACTCATAACCTTAATATTCCTTATTTTCAGGAACAGCATGTTGTTCAGGCTTGTGAGGAATAATCTGATACACATGTATTGATTTTGGAAGATTTAAATCTTCCCCAATCAGGTTGAATTTAAAATAAGAGTTTTGATCTTGGGTCTTTCCCCATGAGTGTGTATTGGACATTCAAGAGTCTACATTCAAAGAAGGGAGCTAAACTTCATTATTCAGTGTTGCTCATCTTAGCAGGACCAATGCAGAAGTGTGACATTCGACTAGCACAAGGGAGCAAGATTAAAGCAATCTCATTGGCTATGAGAAAGAAAATGAGTTAGAATAGTGAATGAAGTCCAAAGCAATCTTAACCCTTTAAGTCTGGAAGCTATAGAGGTTACTGAGATTGGAAAAGTCACTGGTTGGCTACTCATGACTGGCTTAGAAAGTCTGTTGCCTCCCCCTCCCCCTCCCTCAACACCCTCCATTTTAATAATAAACTTTAAGATTATTGACTGCCTAAAACAAGGTCAGAAGCAGCAGAAAAGCCATTGGCTCATCCAAGGACTTTGAAAGGTCATATATAGTATTCTTCTCATCCTGAATACCCTACTTCAAAGTGGGCCCCTATATCAATTCACTCATCTTCATCCTATTCTGGAGGGGAAAAAATGCATGTTTAATAATCTTACTCTCAATTAAGTAGATCAAAATTATTAAGTATCATTGAGCAAGTGACTAAAAATTCACGGATATTTAGCTTAGAAACAGCCAAATGCATCCTTCTTCCATAATGCAGAAACCATGCAACTTGGGCTTCCATATACATCCTTTTTTAATTGTGACATTCAGTGAAATTATACAAATGTAAGAATCACAAAATTCTTAGCACCTCATGAAACAAGAGTTCTCAAGGTTCCTTTTGCCTGAAGCCAGTACAAATGGTACTTCTGTTGTTCTGCTTGTTCTTTTTAGTTCTGAGTGTTAAAATGCCTATGTAGATGGTAAGAGGGCAGCAAGTGCCAAACTTATGTATTACGTAAGCCTTGGGAGCTTTAATGGAGAATATAGTCAGTACTGCATTTTGACCAAAAAAATATGACATTTTACTATAGGTTTGGACCACTGCTATTTATTTGTAATTTATTGCACAATCAGTTCATCTCTTGGTTACTTACATGAAAGACATACACAATTTAAATATTCATACTAGTTCATAGGTCTGCCATCACTGGAAAAAAATGATCAATGTATTAAGCAGTATTCCAGACATTTATAATGCAGAATTTTCCATAGAAACTGTGTTATGGAAAAGAGAACAAGCATACTTGTGCGTACAGCAAAAGCTGAGGGCTGACTCTAGGTTTCAATGGGGTTTAGAACAGTCATGTTAAGCCTATATGGGATGAGGCCAACTGCTGCCGTAGCCTAGTGGTGAAAATGTTCACCTCCCACTCGGATGGTTGAGAGTTCAATCCTAGGTAGTGGCAGATGTTTCTCTCCTAAGGTGCAAAGAAAAAAAAATCTGCTGCAAACTCTGGATAGGCATCAGGAAAAGCAGCTGGCCAGTAAATGCTCAGCTCCATCCAGTCGCCCAACTCTTTGGCAAATAGGGACTACAGAATCGTAAAAACCGAGTATTTTACATTAGATCCATATAGCTAGCAAGACCAAATGGGTTTCAGGAAAGCCTCTTTCACGCTGTCTGGTGCAGAATAAAATTTCAGCTTGGATTATTGTGATTGAATTAAGGCGGAGTCTCTTTGAAACATTTCCCTCCCATATTCCTGCCATTAAGGTTAAGCTGCCTCTTCTAAGGTAAACCATATGCTTCTTCTTCCAGTTCCCACAATATTTTACCAGTTATAATTAACTGTCCTACTGATTTTAGTGGCTCATTTTTAACTATGATTTCAAACTCTGCAATCCTTGCTAGAATGCATTATTGCAAATCACACCTAACATAAACATGGACAGGTATGCCTTCTCAACCAGAAATAGTTACATTTCGATTGACTGTAAAAAGCTGCTCAGAGTCACCTTGCAAAGAGATGAGTGGCAAACAAATTCAATCAACAAACAAACACCTGTTCTAAACCAATACTCCTACCTTCTTTTAAAGTTATTTTCAATATTAACGGTTGCAACTATTGTTCCAGACTTAATTCAAAGTGCTGGTAATGACCTATAAAATTCTTCATGGGACCAGGTTATTTGAGAGACCACCTTCCCGGATTATGTCCAAAAGGTCAGCAGGAGAAGCATGCTCTGTTTGCCCTACCTGTTATTTATTTATTTATTTAATTTAATTTATATACCACCCTTCTCCCGAAGGACTCAGGGTGGTGTACAGCCATAATAAAACACAAACATAGCATTTAGTAAAACCCTTTAAAAATATTAGTTACAAATTAAAATTACCATTAAAAATTTAAAACCAAATTAAAAACAGAGAGGGGTCAGGACAACCC
>JANHFO010002560.1:165868-176575 GCA_032468095.1 Pareas carinatus
ATGAAGAACGAGGCAGAGACAAACTCGGGTGAGTGCCTTTATTAGACACAGTGGTCAGGTACAAGAATGGTGCCTGACCGGTGGGCTGCCCCCTATATACTCGTGCTAGGGTGGCAGCCTGCCAACCGGGGCGCTGGGCATTCCCGCGCTTGGTAATGCCCTTCCTCGGGACACAACAATAACTGCCATTTTATTCCACCTGTATGGATTAGAAGCCCAATGGACTATAATACAGTAGAAGAATCAAAGCCAAGAGCCCTCAAATTAGCTTTCTTTCAATTCCTCCACTGATCAATCTACAGGAAAAGAGTAATCAATCAATTGTATTGAGACATCAGTGCCAGTATCTTTAAGCCTGACCAGATGAGCAAGTTTGCCATTTTCTTCTTTCACACTAACTAGAATTAAACACCTAATATCAATCTGGTGTTCCAAAACAGATTCAGTTAGCTCATAGCTAACAAATAGCCAACACATAGGATGGCAATAAACAGCTGGAGTTAACAAAACAGTCTGTAAAACTAACTGTTAAAAGGTATATCCCAATGAGAGATATCTTGGGGGATTCCAGGGGTCCAAAAAATGGGCTGAGGGATGCATGTGACCTGTGTTCTAGTCCAACTCCATTCATTGTTCTAGTCCAACTCCATTCTCAAGGCAAATTCCATGATACTGGATCCTGCTACTCTATGTGTACTAGGTGACTTTCCAGGCCCTCCCGTTCAATCAAAAGGCTGCTCATAACTTTCACTCCTATATATATTCACTAGCTTAGTCAGCTGGAATCTGCTTTTTTTTTTGTCTTCCCTGCTCATTGATTCAGTCCTTCTCTCTGGAATAGAGTGAACATCTCAGCTCCCCTGTCTGCCTTTGTCAATCTTTCAGCTACCTGAAGCCTGCTATCATGTCTCCCTTCTCCAAGCCAAACCTTTCTAGTGGCTCTTTAACAGTTCTTCATAGCACTTTACGTTCATTTTCCCCAACTGATTGTCAAACTTGGTTGCCAGGTCTCTTGGCTAGAAGGTTTTTACTACTTGGTAAAGTAGCAGCAGGTCAAATTTCATGGAACATAAAACAATAACCATGATGGGGCTTATGTGTATTGTTATTTTATTCTTCTTTAGAGCTTATTTTATTTAAAATGGATGCAAATGGTTCAGAATTGGAGAAATGGCTGAGTAGAAGAGGACATTTAATCTTTTCCTATTCATTATATTCCTGGCAAAATAATAATAATACCCCAACTCCAAATGTCTCACTTAACAGCATCATTAATGTGTGTGTTTGTGTATATATGTATGCATCTCTGCCTATATACTGCACATTGCAGGATGAAAGTCTCTTCATTGAAGATTGTATTCTATACTTTATTATGCTGGTTCAGGGCAAGTTGGTAGATTTTTTTTTTAATTTCTCAGTCTAGGACTGAGAGAAAGCAACTGGTTCAAAGTCATGCAACAGGCTTCCATGCTTAAGGGAGAAATAGAACTCGGATGTTTTCACTCCTAGTCCAGGACCTTAACTTCTATACCCATACTTGCTCTCCCTAAAGACAAGATATAGAAAACAATTGGAAATCTAATGCTGAAAAGTAATTATTTAGCTTAGGAATGCTGGCAGGACATGGCGGAAGTTATGCCCTGCATACAGTATATGGAGGAGACTAGTTTAAAGACAGCTACCTGACATCATTGTGTCTACATTTATAGAACAACTCATTTTACAACTTGTTGCACAGTTAGAATGAAAAATGACCATTTCCTTTGCTAGGATTGGGGGATGGGGTGGGGATTCTGCATCCCTGCTTGGTCCCCAAATAAGCCAGATAATTGAGCAAATAAAAATATTTGCAAACTCAAGTGACTTTGAAATACCGGTGTTCCTAATAGGATTACAACAACTTGTGGAAGGTCATTATAAATCTAAATGAAAAGATTAAATAAGCAATAAGGCAGACATAAATTAAACAGACACACGGAAAACAAGTGAAATGACTAAGCAGACAAAAATAAAAAGGAAGGTTTGGGAAGGAAATTAATATTGGTTTATTTAGAATGATGCATGGAATATATTGAGAAGAAATGATACCACTTATGATAGATTTTTGCCAACATATTTTACTGAACTACTCTATGTATTCAAATGATATATTCTAACTTTAATTAATTTTAACATGAGGCTAAAAGAGATTGCTTTATCTGATTGAATGAAATGTCGACTTTATACAGTTTTATGTTCAGTAAATATTTCTCGCTAAATAATATCCCAAATTAATCAACATTTCATTTGTATATAGTAAAGACATGATATGCTAAAAACTAGTTTCTATGAAACTGATATGATGGAAACACTGCCCCCCCCTCGTACACATATACACCACTACAGTGTTCTTGAATTTATTCCACCAATCCCACATTGACTACTTTTGATTTTCTTTTTATGTACTTACTGTCATAGATTTCATCGATCAGTCAACTTTGAGAGGTGTCCAACTCTTCAAATCTGTGATTTGGGATTTAAAAACAGATTGTTAAATTGTCAAAATTTAAAATTAAAACCATACACTGTAAGCAGCTATATAAAAGCCAGGAATCAACACTCAGGAGGTGAATAAGGCTAATTTATCCTTGGGAGTCATTGTTACATAGGTTATACCCTCAGGGCTTGAGTTTGATGGAACAATCAAGTCCTCACTGACTTTCTGAAAACCAAGGTGGAGGGGGTTCTTTGAATATCCCATAGATGCTTCTCCAGACAAGGATATGGTGAGTAAGAAGTCATATCTCTGTGTCCTGTGTAGGTGACACTTTTTAATTAAGAGGATATGTAAAGAACCCAATTTACTAGATATTATCAGGTAGGCAGAAGTTATCATGATAATGTGGTCACACTAATATCCAGATCCTGAAGGACTTTAAAGGTGACTTAAATTGTATCCAGAACCCAACCAGTGCAACTCTCAAAGTAGGTGTTATGTAGGTGTCTCCAGGTGTACAAGTAACAATTCAAACTGCTATGTTCTGAACCAGCTGTAATTTCTGAATGCTCTTTAATGGGAACTCCATGTTGTGAGGTTGTCCAGTTGAGACTAAGGTGTAAATGATACTGAGTAAAAGATTCCAGGAAAGGTTGTAATAGTGCATGAGATAATCCTGTGCAAAGACACAGTTGTCATAGTTGTCAACTGCTTCTTGGGGACCCCAAATTGCAAATCAATTCTGCTGAAGGGAATGCAGCGCCATTCAGAACTAATTATTTCCCATCTGGACACTTGGCCAAGACTTTGACAACATCACCTGTTTGGCCAGGGTAGAGATGTAAAATTCAGCATCATCAAATTAGTAATAAAATTTGACCACAGGCTGACAGATAGTCTCACCTATTGGTTGAATAGATTTTGAATACATAGGATTGTGGAGCATTGAGTTCCCTGGCAGCCCACAATTGAGGGGTACAATTTTCTCCTCTTATACCATTATTAAGATAGGAGGAGAACCATAAAAACCATAGACTCCTTCCTCTTAGAGAAAACTCAGCTCAGACTACTGTGAGTGATGGCATTGAAAGCGGTTGCGATATCTATCAGGACCAGGAGGATCACACTACTCCTATATTGGTCCTTTCGGAAATAATCCATAACTATGTCCAATGCTATCTCTGTGCCTTATCTAGGCCTGATGTCTGGGAAGAATCTGTTTCCTAAAGGGTTTCCTGCAACATTTCACTCTGGTAAAATGGAGCGTGCAGATTTGAAAGTCTTACAAAAGCTTTCTCACATTTTACCAGACAGCACAGTGAAAGGAAAGTGCCTCATTCAACCCTCTGGTTATTTGGAGTTGGGGGGGTTATATAAGATCCTTAAGGGAGCCCTCCTCAAGCTTGTTTCCCCACCCAGGTATTTGCAGTGCAAAACCTAGCATACGCAACCGCCAGCTGTTCTGTGAGTTGTTTGTGTGACAGTTCTAAACATAATGGATTAGAAGGGCTGTGGTGGAGAAGACTGGGAATCTTCACCTGCTTTGATTTTTGCAACAACTACCAGCCTTTTCCTCTTCCCCATTTACCTCTGGTTTGCTGGGTCATTCACATACCTGGATGGTGCTTGCAGCAGAGTGCAGAGCTCAGTAATCGGGCACCCTTGACTCCTAAAAAAACTGCTCACACTAAGAAGTCTACTTAGATAATTAAGCAGTCACAAACTGAGACAGACAACAATCTCACAGCCCCTGAAAACTACCAATTGTTTCCACATACCCAGGGCCTCTTGTAATTGAACTGTGAAGTTTCTTTTGAGTTGAACTTGATTGCGGGTGACTTCTTGGATGTCTATATTGTCAAGGAAGCTACATTGCAGATGCGGTTTGCTATTACTTCACTCTGTTATTTGTTCATTTATTTGCAATAAAAGCCTTGGAATTCCCTGAATTGGGAGTTCTGATTTTGCCTATACCTTACTACAGCAGTTTATTTAGTGACCATTCAAACAGCACTGAAAAAAGTGATTTATGACCGTTTTTCACACTTATGACCATTGCAGCATCCCCTTGCTCACATGATCAAAATTCAGAGGCTTGGCAGTTGGCATGCATTTATGAGGACCGCAGTGTCCTAGGGTGATGTAATCACTTTTTGCGACTTTCTGACAAACAAAATCAATGAGGAAGCCAAATTCACTTAACAGCCGTATTACTAACTTAACAACTGCAGTGATTCACTTAACAACTGTAGTAAAAAGGTCATAAAATGGAGCAAGCCTCACTTAACAAATGTTTCACTTACCAAGACAAATTTTGGACTCAATTGTGGTTGTAAGTTGAGGATTAACAGAACTCAGGCCTGCCTCTGCTTAAGCACAGACAGGATTGGCAAGATGTTATTATCTGCTTCACATCAAAGTGAGTATGTTTGGGCATGTAACTGGTAAAATATGAAGAAGCAAAGTAACACTAAGCCATAGTTTTTTTCCTATCATAGTTTGTTGATATAGTACTGAATGCTAACAAATTAACTTGGCCATCACAGTACATATTATGAGAATGTATGAACAGTGTCATTATAGGTAGGGTTACATGTGATTCAGGTCAGCACACCGGGCTGCTGAAATATCTCTATTAAGACTTTTCAAGCTGTGTTTTACAGAATCCCAATGGTTTTGCATGGTTCCTCAGACTGAACAAGTTTAAAAACCTCTGCTCAGCATGTTTCTGGAAAAAAGATCATACCTGAAAGCTATATATTCAATAGCCTTTTCAAATTAATGATGTAAAAGCAGAATATTTCCATTTTCATTAACCTAAACTCTTGATATATTTTTCCTAGACTGAATTAGCCATATAAAGGAGTTTCGATTTTTTTTTTGTTAGCCCCTCAAAACTATATTTATATGCAATCCTTTTAAAAACGAATCAATCTTGTATCTCCGCCTGATGCTCACCAAAACTCCTTCACACACTCCTTCGAATTCAACCAGAAGCAAGGAGCAAATGCATTCTACTTTAAATGCTTTATCCGGACAATTGAAAAGGCGGCCACGAAACTCATCTCAGGTCTAAAACATTTTCTTCTGCCGCTTTCAGAGTTCCGGATCCTAAAAAGAAGTTGTGACGTTCCGCCGTATCACCACACAGGGAAATTTCGAAATGGTTCTCCCATCACCTATCAAAATTTTCGCGGACCACAGCCAAGAGCAACCCTCCCACTCCTAAATTCATTTTTTTAAAAAAAAAACTTTCGAGCAAATTTATCTATCCCTCCTTAACGGGACGCAGTTTGGGGATGATGACGAACTTCATTTAGCAATGATTTTAGGAGGGGTGGAATAATAGGTTTCCCGGCAAAACCCGCGGATCCAGCGGTAGAAGATACTCGGGGCTGCAGATGGAATAAAACCGAACCGTGCAAATCCGTAGGAGAGAGTCCAGACCCGGAAAAACAGCGCGCGCGCCTGACTGGAAGGCGGCTGCAGCGTTTTGCAAGGCTGGAGGAGAAACCAGCCCTGTGAGTAGAAAAGCGGCGAGCGGGCGGGACTTTGGGGGTGTTAAGAGAGCGCGCTGAGCGGCTCGAAAGGGGAGGCGAGTGTGATTTGTTTGGTGACCGGAGCCAATAGAAAGCGTAGACTTCGCTAATATTCCCCATGTGGTGACCGAGAGGAGCCAGAGTAAAGCGTCCCCTTCGCTCCTTCCCGCCGGCAGTCGCCACACGGCTCTTGGGCTGCGCTGAGAAGCCGGGCACCGCCGTCCTCTCTGGAAGGAAAACGTCCCCAGGAAGCGTCGCTGCCGCCTCGGGGCTCCCAGTCGCCGCCTTGGAAGGAACCCAGTGAGAAGCTCCCTCGACCTCTTCCCGCCCCCCCCCCCACCCGCGCCCTCCGAAGAGAAGGCCAGGACCGGCCGCTGTCAGGTAAACCCGCGCCGTCCGAAGGGGTGGATGGCGGCGGCGCCTCCTTTAGGGACTGGGGTGTGCAAACGAGACGCCGGTGTATTTTCCCCCTTCTTCCTCCTTTCCGTGCAGGCATAAGACGCGCGTGGGTACATTCTCACGAGTGTCGGAATTTCTCTCCTTTTCCCCAGGGAAGGAAGGGAAAGAGAGGAGCAAAAGTGGAATTTTTTTCTTGCCTTTGGGGAAGATTCGTCCTTTTTATTTTTGTTTAAAGGATAACGTAGCATCCTAGTCGGCTTTCTGCCCACGAGCTTCCCTGCCCTTCAGACCTTCGCTTTCTCCAATAAAAATCACGGGTTCTAGATCATTAACGAACGTGTAGCTTCCAACTAGCCACATTGTTACATCCAGGTTTGTTTGAAGCAATGGCTGAATTGGGAAGAGCTCGCGCATTCTTGTGGTTGCCTGTGTAAAATGTAGTGCTAAAACTTTTATAATACTGTATTTCCCTTTCTTTCTCTCCTCCCCCTCCCCTTCGTACTTTAGAGTAAACCCGGTTTAGGATTAAATGATTTTGGATAGACCTGGTTTAGAGTAATTAATCCTAAATCGGGATTAAATTAAAAAAAAACCCAGAGGGAAAAATGTTCTAAGTGCAGACACACACACACACACACCAGTTTATAACCATATGCTTTTGAAACGCAGAATGTGATTTTAATTATTTTGACCAGGAGTGTTACAGGGATAGAAAATCATCCTTGCAATGGGAGGCACTTTTCTTTTTAAATTGAAACAAAATTTGGAAAGAAGTTGGATAGTTTTTAAATTTTGATACAAAAATTTAGGAGGCTGTCATACAGAAACTTGGAGAAAACTTTTTATTTTAAGCGCAGGGGTGTGTAAATAGTTGCATAACTTTCTTTAAAGAGATTTTAGAAGGATAAAATTCACAGCCTGA
This sequence comes from Pareas carinatus, assembly GCA_032468095.1. Classification (NCBI taxonomy): domain Eukaryota; kingdom Metazoa; phylum Chordata; class Lepidosauria; order Squamata; family Pareidae; genus Pareas; species Pareas carinatus. The sequence continues at coordinate 173,205 of JANHFO010002560.1, forward strand.
CTTTATTTTCAAGAAAGCAAAATTCTTAAAGGAGAAAAGAGGGAGGAGGGAGAGAAGGATGGCAGTGTGGACAAACACTCACATTGAAAGCCTCTCGAATACTGTAAGTTGAACCTGAGTTCCAGCCAGTTCCAATCACTGTAGTAAATCGTTTTTGATGTAAATCTACAGGAATCAAAACAATGCCTTCTGAATCAAATAGCAACAGGTGCATGGTCCACTCACTGGGCCTTAATTAGCACTTTGCATATCAGACCACAGTGGTGGTGGTGCTGCTGCTGCTGCATGCTAATTCACTATGAAATCTAACATCCGTTCAGGTTCTTGACTTCCCACCAGCACAAATACAATGCAGGCACTGTGTTTCCTTGCAGGGTTTATTTTCTTTTTTTAACATGTTGAATAAGGTAAGGAAAGAAATGTTGTTGGAATCATTGTTCTGGTGTGCTTTGCATGGACTGAAAACAAGCAAATGTAGTTTTCTTTAAGCTCTATGTGTATATTTTTCTAGCCTTTCTTCTTTTGTTATCTGTTTATTATAAACTTGAAAGTAGAAACAAAAAGTATTTTTGAATGAAGACTGATAAAGAAATGGCCAACCCAATCCATAGACCTTAAACTTGTGGGCTGGAAACTGAAATGTTTTACACCTGATCCCAAGCATTTTCAGGTGTAATGAAATATATTTTGCCCTTGAGGCTTATATTTACTTTTTGTTAAAAGAGCTGTAAAGCTGGCTCTTAGGTATGCTTATTCTTTTACTGTAAAATTTGCTGATTTGTCATATAGGAATCCTCTAACTCAAGTAGTTGGAGACAAATGCTATTAGTTTAAAAAAGAAAAGCATTTTTAGTAAATAATTCAGAAGGCAAATTGCTTTCAACTTCATAGGACTGCCTTTGGAGTAGAGATGCAAGAGTTTTAATGGAAGTCTTTGAACACTGCTTGTTCCAAAAGCTGTCTGGGAAACATGGGGCATGTTTGTTACAACTACACTTATAACTAGAAGATATTGCTTAGATAAATGATTTAATTTATCATTGGGCTACTAGAATATTTGTAATGTAACTTTGAAAGCTCTTCGATATACTTTGGAAAACTGAGAATCTTAAAACTGTGCAGCGAGTAATGAATCTATGGTTGATGTTTTTAAGACTTGCTAAATGCTAATGCTAAATGTTTAGAATATAGCAATTGTGTTAAGTGTCATAGCTCTTTATATCTTCTCAAAAGAGTTATTTAACTTATAGTCCATCACTGATGTCAGAAACTTGTATTAGAAGCAGTATTTTTTTAAAAAAAGTTTGTTAAAAAAATAAAGAGAAAATAACTTAAATAATTTAGAACAACAAACCCAATAAACCAACAATAAACAGTTTTATCATACCATAAAAGTTGAATCTGTTTCCTTTGGATGGGAGAGTCCTGCAGAAGACAAGTTTTGTGGAGCTAGAGGAAATAATCTGAGAGAAAGGATGAGTCTTTAGAAATATCTCCTCCTCCACCTGAAATCTGTCCTTTAGGGATGGAAGAACTTCAAGAAGGGAAAGGAATGGTCCTGAAGGAAAACAAACTATCCAGTGGAGTGTTTTCTGTTCAAACTGATCAATTCAGCTACCACTTTGGAAATTGATAACTGCTGTATCAAATTGTTACATTTATTTAGAGAATTGTGTAATGAGAAAATATGCAAATCTTGACTGGGGTCCTTAGGATCCCTTTGATAAAGGAATGGGTTCAAAAAAGTGAACTTGCTTCTCGCTCTACAATTGTGTCAGGCTTTTTTTTGTCTTTTCCATGGAGAAACCCCTCTCAAAAGAATTTGGAAGTTTTAACTCCACATCTGATAAACTGCAGTCAATGGAAAGATGTGAAGTTCCTTAGTAAGAATCAAGCCTCTAGTTTCCTCCCCTTCTGTATCTTAGGCATGGGGCACACACATATGAAGCAGACAGTTGTAATAAAAAATGCTTAAATACACCAGGGAGATTTCCAGTGGCTCCTCATTGCTTTAGTTAGCAGATCTGCAGGAAACTCAAGACAAATCCTGTGAATGCTGTCTGCCTTGTGGCTTCAATCATTCAGGATGGCTGTCTTTGCTTCAGCACAGATACACACATTGTAGGGAGTCAACAGCAATTATGTAAGTGGTTGGGTTGGTGCCTACCACTTTATTGAATATCACCACATCCTTTGACGAGGACATTTTAAGCTTATGTATTGGGCAAGCTATATCATATGCATGTCTTCATGCTTGGGTTTTTTATCCCATCTTTTCAATATGTAACGAAGACAGCGAATCTGCCCAGTACTCCTGCCTGCTTCTATTTTCCTCATAAAGACAACCCTGTGAGTTGGATTGGGCTGAGAGTGTGACTGCTTACCAAAGTTATCCATCAGCTTTCATGCCTAAGAGAAACCTAGAACTCACAGTCTCCTGGTTTTTAAGCCAGCATCTTAACCATTCTCCAGATTTGCTCTGGTATTTATTACCGTGTTTCCTCAAAAATAAGATGCTGTCTTATATTAATTTTTGCACCCAAAGATGCGCTAGGTCTTATTTTCAGGGGATGTCTTATTTTTCCACCGAAGCTGCCCAGAACCGGAAGTCCGAGGCCTTATGATCGGGGAGGTCTTATTTTCGGGGGAGGCCTTATATTTCAGTGAGAGGCAAAATTGTAAGTAGATCTTATTTTTGGAGGATGTCTTACTTTCGGGGAAACAGGCTATCTCCGATTTTACAAACCTCGGCGGTTAAACAGCCCTTATTCCACCTGTGTGGAGCTACGCAGCTGCCGTCTTAAAAACTGAAATAAAACTTCCTCTTTATGGAAGCTGGCAAACTGCGCCCGATTGAGGACGTGCATCGGTCCCGGTCCTCGCTGTCAGCCACTTCACACCGTGGATTAAAAATAACCTTCATCAAAGGCTGGTTGACACTTTAATCACAACATTTGCAATTGTAATCATTCCAACAACATCTCGGGAAAGCTCCCTCTGCATACAGATCCAGGGGCAGGTTGGGGCTGCCAGGGAGACTCGGGATAAACATCAACCAACTTTTCAAGTGCAAATAAAGCACTCCGGCAAGACTGAGCTGGCCAGCTTTCGCTGAGCCCTGTCCTATCCCAGTGATGGCGAACCTACGGCACGGGTGCCACAGCGGGCGCAGAGCCTTCTCTGCTGGCACGCAAGCCAATTCGCCCCAGCATCACCCCAGAGCTGAGCATGCTCAGAAAGAGAGGAGCAGCGCCAGGCGATGATATCACGAGCCGCGATTCATTAACTGCGACTCGTCTGGGCACTCGATGTCTAAAGGGGTTGCCACCACTGTCCTGTCCTGTTCCAAAGAACTTGACCAACAATTGAGT
>JANHFO010002561.1:4513-20881 GCA_032468095.1 Pareas carinatus
GATCCCAAGCTGCTTTTATTCTTTGCTTCTGGCTCATCTGCGGCTAAACGCTGCAAGCCCGCAGCACAGCTAGACACACCTTTTGAGGATTTTTCCCCCCAGTCTCGGGGTGGTCGCCACATCCCCTGGAACTGCGAAGCATCCTCCCTTCATTGCCTCTCTGGGGCAACTTAGGTTTGGTTCCAGAAATGGAACCGGACGGGTCTACCTGCTGTCAGGCAGTTCAACTTAGTTCGACCGGGGAGTCTCCCGAGTTTGCTGCCTCGTCACCACACTGTCCACCGGAAGTCCCTCGGAAAAATGGTTCTAATCTTGTGGTATCATCTATATTTATGGTTATTAAGATATTGATAAAATGTAAAGGAAATGGCATTGGAAAGTGGTTTTGGGATTGGGAAGTAGACTTATGATCAAACAATCATATATTCATTAACTGTGCTTATGATGCAGCAATCACTTATTTACTGAATATGTATCTCCTGTTTGGTGTGCATTTGTCCCTCATAGCTCAAGTCAGCTTAAAAAAATCTCCATTGATTTTATCTCTTCAACAGCAACCCTGTGTAGATTGGACTGATAGAAAGTGAGTGGAGAATGACTGGCTTAAGGTTAACCAGTAAATTTAACAGCTATGAATGAACTTGAATCTGAGTCTTCTTTAACATTAACTATCTTACACTGACTGAGTCATTCTATGCCAAGTTCAACTGTGCTTTGCTTGATTTAAGCTTTGCGTGTTGATAGCTATTGTGGTTATCAATACTGCATGTCGATCAGCTATTGAGGTTTGTAAACTAAGGATTTAATGATTTTGATATGAACATAAGCCTTTAGAGTTTGTTCAATAAATCATGGTTAAAACCCATGGCTTAACTAAATGTATCTTGATTCCTACACAATACTAAATTTAGAATGGATAGAGACACTCATCCCCTAAACCACTGCAACATTTTGATCTTGTCAAAGGACTCCCTCTGAGATTCCACTTTCATGTTTGGTCCAAAGTTACAACCCATCCTGAGCTTTTGTGGCATGGATCTGAGGATAATATTGTTCTGAGATCTGTTCTTCAATTTCTGAACATTTCTTCTGTGAAAGAAGGTTTTTTTTCAGGCAGCCTTTGCAAAGTTTAACAGGGTGATTCAGACTGACAAAGCTTTAATCGAATCACCCCATGGAAGCAAATTTGTGAACCGAAGCAAGACCCTGCTCTGTGGCAGATCATAAATTTAATAACTTTTCCACTGCTTCCGGATTTGTTATAGATAGTATATGGAGCTGCAAATTCATTTCCCCAAATAAAGGCTGTTGGGGGCCGGCTGAGTGGTTCAATGGGATGTGTGACATGGAAAGAAGCAGTTGGCCAATAAATTTTAAATTCTTCGCCTATCAGCAAAGCAAATTTCCTTTTAGCTTCATTCAGCTTTCTCAGTTCTCAACATCTTTCATGTGGCCAACCACAAGTTCTTGCTTTGCCCTCTCTTGTGCTAATGTAATAGCAGTAGTAAGTAGTAGTAAACTTTATTGGTAAGATTTATTCGTTAGCATTGATCAAATCAAATGCAAAAAGAAATTCTGAGATAGCAAATAAAAACCACAGTAAAACTTCATAATGATAAAACCTGTGTGTTGAAAATATGGCATAGTTGACATATACCAAAACGAAACCTAGCCACGCATAGATAAATGAAATCATGTTGAACAGACAATAACAACTATAAAGAAAATGCATCTAGGTAGCCTGGGAATCTGACTAGACAGCTGCAGCCAGGCATTTTTATAAGGGCAATATTGTGTTGGAGTGTGACAAGCACACACACAAGAACGCCGGCAGACCAGGTGCGACCCAACTGCAGGAAAAGCCAGCCCCTGGATTGGTCCAGTTGAGCTCAGGTGCGGGAGGAGTCACACCTCTCCACAAACCTCAGGAAAAGACAGGACTATGATTGGCCAGGTGAGGCCAGAAGGGTTCTTTAAAAGGGAAACAATGTGGGTCAGTGACCCCACTCCGGAGTAAGATGTAGAATAAAAGCATCTATTGTTCATCCATCTCGTGTCATCCTTTGTCCATCCTCCAATATACAACAGTAGTGACAGAGGTTGGATCCTGCAAATGAGGAGGACATCGACCGGACCATGACTGAACAGCCAGGAAAGGCCACTGGGTGCGTTGACCTGAATCTGAAAACTCAAGGAGTTCAAAGTCACGTGCCTGGAGCAATGGCACTCTTACTGCTCCCGGGTGGAAAACTACATGTGGGCCAACCACATCACAAATGACAGCATGAGGATAGGAACCCTGCTGTGCATGTGTGGACAAGCAACGTTTGACATTGCAGAGAATCTATTTGCACCCAAACACCGATATTCTGTGAATTACGAGGATCTCAAGGAAAAGCTGGAGGCTCATTTCACCCCGAGGCTGTCCATGATAGCATGGCTCCATGCATTCATCAAGCAAGACAAGCGATGAGGGGAGTTAGCTGCTGAATTCGTTGCTGCACTGAGGCATGGGGCGCGACCTTGTGAGTTCAAGGAACTCAAGGAAATGTTGAAGGATAGGCTAGTCTGCGGCCTAGCAAACAGAGAGCTGCAGCAGAAACTATTCGCCAAGAGGACCCTGTCATTCCACAATGCATTGCAGGAGATCATGGCAGATGAAGCTGGGTCGTGTGGCCCACAGAACTCGGAGAGAGACCATTGACTATCCAACACAGAATGATGGGCCCAAGGAAGGGAACAACAGAAGAAGAGGATACCATAGAGGCAGAGGAGATTGATAAACTGCAATTGACCTACCACAAGACTACACCATCACTCAAGATGATGACTTGCCCTGTTTGCAGGGGAAACCATCTAAGGGCAGCATGCCGGTTCCAGACTGCCTACTGCAGTGCATGCAAAAAACAGGGGCACATTGCTGTCATGTGCCAGGGACATTGGGCCAGCACAACCTTCACGCAGGTTAGAAGGGGGGCAGACATTGCAAGAAGATTTCACATAGATCAAATCCAAGCTAATAGGGACAGTGTCCAGGTAGGGAGAAGGAAGGAAATAAAGGCAAAAATGTTAGACTACAAGGAGTTCCATGTGGGATGGAAATAGATACCAGGTCAGCCCTTATAGACATCTCAGAATCAACATCCCAACACGTGTGTTGGTGAGGGAGTCGACGGGTTAAGCTCTGTCCCTTGGACTTATTCCTGGCAGACTTTCAGGGTAGCTGGGCTTGTGTAAGAGGGGAGGCAACATTGTCAGTAAAATATAAGGGATTTACTGGGCCTTTTAACTTTGTAGTAGTCATGAGAGAAAGAGCAAGCCTTATAGGACTGGATTGGTTTGATGCTTTGGGAATATCAGTAGTGGGAATCAACAGAACTCACATCACAGACCTATCCACAATCTACACCAAATTTGCCAACATTTTCAAGTGAAAACATAGGCCATTTCAAGGGTCCGCCCCATAGCGTTCAATCTTGGCCCCACAGTTCCACCGGTGCGGATCAAGGTCCATTGAGTGCCATTCACATTGAAATCAAAGATTGATGCAGAGTTGGATAAATTGGTAAAGCAAAGGATTTTAGAGCCTGTGAACAGCAGCCATTGGCCCATAGTCACGCTACTCAAGGCAAATGGGGAAGTAAAGATATGTGCAGATAGCACACTATAAACAAGACATCTCAACAAAATGCATATCGAGTGCTAGTCGTAGGCCATATTTTAGCATCACTAGGAGGAGGGAAGGTTTTTGCCAAACTAGATTTGGTCCAAGCCTACCAGCAACTACCTGTAGATGAGGCAACAGCAGAGGGTCAAACAATAGTCACGCACCAGGGGGCATTCAAAGTGTGGAGATTGCAATTAGGGTTCAGCATAGCCCCCGGGCTGTTCCAAGGTGTTATGGAGCACATGCTCAAGGGGATTCCAGGAGTATGCCCGTACATTGATGACGTGCTCATTGCAGGATGGAAAGTTTAGGAGAGCACCTGCAGGCTGTATTGCAGAGGTTTAGGGCCACTGGACTTAGATTAAAAGACAAGTACAGAATAGGAGCGGAATCCACCAAGTTTTTGGGATTCCGGATAGATGCCATGGGAATCAACCCTACAGATTCCAAACTGGAGGCCATTAAAAAAGTGGCAGCACCTAGGTCAAAGGAGAAACTGCAAGCATTCCTTGGACTTTTGAATTTCTACCATGCATTCCTACCTGGAAAAGCAATGGTAGCAGAACCCTTATGTCGATTATTGAACAAGGATGCCCATTGGCAGTGGAGTACCATTCACAAAAGGAGTTTTAAGAGAGCAAAGGCATTGCTCTGATCGGCATCAGTGCTGATGCATTTTGACAAGAAAAAAGCGCTGTGAATTGTTTGTGATTCATCCCCATATGGAATGGGGGTAGTTCTGGGTCACCTTAGCGCAGACAGCAGTCAAATCCCAATAGTGTACTACTCGAGAACGCTGTCTGCAACCGAGAGGAATTATGCGCAAATTGATAGAGATAGAGATAGCAATAGTCATGGGAATACACAAATTCCATGACTACGTGTATGGAAAGAGGTTCACGATCTTCACAGACCACAAACCATTACTTAGCCTGTTCACAACAGATAGGTAGATACCACAAATAATCTCCCAGTGAATGTTAAGATGGTCAATATTCTTGTCGGCTTATAACTTTGCACTAATACATAGGCCAGGCAAGGAAATTAGCCGTTCAGATGGGTTGAGCCGGTTCTGCTTCCACACATGGAACTGGATCCGGCGCAAGCAGTCCGAATCATGTCTCTAAATAAATTCCCAAATGCCCCAGTACATGCAGGAGAAATAGCAAAGGGAACAGCAGCCGACCCAGGCCTGTGTAAGGTTTTGACTGGAATGCAAACAGCAAAATTGGGAAAAGCCTGGGCTCCCACATTTCAAAGTTGTGTTACAAGGGTGGGAGAGTTATCAGCACACAGGGGATGTTTGTTATGGAGAAGCAAAGTCGTACTATCGACCACTCTAATATCAAGAGTAATTGCAACCCTGCACAAGGGACACCCAGGGATGGTAAGAATGAAGGTGTTAGCACGCAGTTATATATGGTGGCCAGGAATAGACGCAGACACTGAGGCACATGTTAATGAGTGTAAGGAGTGCCAGGCTCACAGACCAGAGATGCCCAAGGTCCCTGCGCATCGATGGGAAGATGCCGGCACACCATGGTCAAGAATCCATATTGACTAAGTAGGCCCTTTCCACGGACAATTGTTTTTTGTTGCAGCAGACAGCTTCTCTAAATGCCTGGAAGTCACACCGGTAGCAAATATGAATCAGTCAGAACAATCAGAGAGTTGAGGAAATTGTTTGCAACACGTGGACTACTGGACACAATAGTCTCAGATAATGGAACACAGTTCATGTCGGACTTCTTGAGGGAAAATATGATCCAGCATATAATGCCAGTGCCATTCCACCCAGCCTTGAATGAGCAAGCAGAGAGAATGGTCAGAACACACTAGGACACACTAAAAAAACTGGTGGGGGGAACGACACAGTAAAATTGCAACTTTTTTATTGAGTTAACATGCAACCCCCTGCATGGCAACTGGGAGTAGGCCAGCAGAGTTGCACTGGGGGAGGCAAATCATAACGAATATGGATCAGCTACATCCAGACAGGGTTCCACAGGCCCTGAGACAACAACCTGAACCAGAACCCAGGACTTTTGCAATGGGAATGAGGGTTTGGGCCAAAAATTATGGCTATGGGTCTCTGCGGCAAGAGGTGATTATTAGGTCGCTAAGAGGGCCTCTCAACTATAAGATAACGTGGCAGGATGGGCGAACCATGAGGAGACACACGGACCAGCTGTGGCGTCAGGAAGGAAGAGCACTGGAGGCAAGGGCAAGATTGCCCGTGGATGAGCCACAACCAGACTTGCTATGGGACTGGTCCAACTGGATGGACACAGCAGATGCGAGAGAGGAGGAGGCCGAGATGATGGTGGAGTGGCGGCAGGACCAGAGTAACCCCGGTACGCAGGCTGGCCGCAGTGCAGCATGATTTCAGGGACCACTGCTGCTGCAGTTGTTTAGGTGCCTTCGGATGAGAAGGACAGCAGAGTCATAAGCGGATGCACAGAGGAGAGAGATGGACATAGAAAGAAGTATGATACCAACACCAGAGCCTGCAGAGTTGGCTGTCAAACCGTGATGATCTGGGCAAGTTCGAAGATGACCCTGGTTTTTTGCAGGAACAATAGGTACAATGAATACAGGGGAACCAATTGCATTTTGTGGGGAAAGGAGTGTTGTGTTGGAGTGTGACAATGTTCTGGGCAGAGGGGCTAGATGGAGCAAGGGGCCAGGAAAGGGTTAAGGGTCTTCTTTACCTGGCCTCCAAACAGTGGTCAATTACAGTCTGGGAGTCAAGAGCCAGAAAATCACGAAGTTCAAACCAGGTCAATCCAGAGAGTTGTCTCAAGCCAGGCTGGGATCAGGAACACAGAGAAGCAAACAGAGTTTATCCAGGATCCAAGAAAGCTGAGTCAGGGTTAGCCAAAGTTCAAAAGCCAAGTCAAGATGCAGGAAACCAAGCTATAATCCCCGTAGTTGTTGAATCTAGCAGCTTCTGATTCCCGGCTCATTTCAAGCCTCTGCAGAGGATGGGGGCTGTCTGTCACGCCCTCATTGATGACCAATTGATTGGCTAGTATTCTCTCTTGCTTGCTCCCTGTGAATCCTTCTGCACATCCTCGCATCCAACAAATCTCCCTCAGCTGTGACAGCTTTTGGCTCAGTGTCTGCCAGCTGCTAGTTTTCCTTGCCTATTGGCTCAGCATCTGCCAGCTGCTCGTTTCCCTCCCCTATTGCCTCTGGCAAGGCAGTTGCTGGGAAGGGTCAATGAGGCAGGAGTGGAGCCACAAGATCTGAAGGTCCCTCATTCCCCAATTCATTATCAGAGTCCTCATCCTGTAAAGGAGCCCTGGACAAAGGCTGAGGCACAACAGACAAGCACATGCTCAAGAACACCAGCAGATCACGTGCGGCCATGCCCACCCCGACTGCGGGAAATGTCAGCCCCCGGATTGGTCCAGTTGAGCTCAAGTGCGGGAGGAGTCATACCTCTCCACAGCAGCAGGAAAAGACAGAACTATGATTGGCCAGGTGAGGGCACAGGAGTTCTTTAAAAGGGGAACAACATGCACCGTTGACCCCACTCCAAAGTAAGATGTAGAATAAAAGCAACTGTTTTTCATCCATCTCGTGCCATCCTTTGTCTATCCTCCAATACACAACAGGCAATATGGCAAAATAAGAGTTAATGATTTAGGAATTCCTTCACACAGGTACATTTGTTTCTTTGAATGGGATACACTGTAAATTCATCTCAAAATCAGTCATTGGAGAGTTCTTCTGATTTGGGGACCTTTATTTGCTTCTTTGCTAATGTAAGATTCTCCTTCTTCACTGGCCATGCTAAGCTGGCAATTGAGATGACTTTACCAGGAGAAGCCAAGCCTCATAAGGATAGCAATCTTTTCCTCACTCCAGGTGCATCATAAAACCATCATCAGAAGTTGCAGAGCTCACCATCTCATAAGGGAAGCCAATGATTATTTTTCAAAGACCTGTCAAATCTGACATTGCCAAAAAGCAGATGAGGAATGCCTGTACATTGGATTATGATACTTGAATCTAAATGCAACTTAGACTGTTCGATGGATATTTCGAAAATTGGCCTTCTTCTTACTTCCTCATCAGTACTATTTCTTCATTGAAAATTTGGATATTTCCAAATTTTATTTTGGTGAAACTCTTGACAATCTCAACAGAAACAAGACTGATCTAATGTCCTCTGAAGAGTCTATCCATACAGTTATTTTCAGCCCACTTTGCCAAAGCCGAAGCACCTTCTGATGTTTTCTCATTATACAAGAGCTATGATGACCAGACATGCTTTATTTCAAAAGGTAGTCTTTTATATTAGAAAATCTTTTAGATTTGTTTTTCAAAAACTCACTTTTGTCCTTTATTTCCATCTTTTAACTTTTACCATACATATGGTACCACTTAATGCAGTCTTTCACATTCATATGAAAAATACGGAAATTGAATTTTTAAAAGAAATTTGCACATATCATTTGATTTTAGCTATCTTTATTAGAATCTGTGTTTTTGTAAAGTTTTTCTTGGGTTTGGTCTTGGGTTTTCCTTAAAAGCCAAATGATTAAGATTTTTTTATCCTTATGAACCTTTTTCTCATGTTGTCATTTTTTTTCCTAAGAAAATATGGTCACTGTGATTATGATCTAAGGAGAAATGTAGCATCAAAGCATCTCTGATTAATTCAGATCCAAAATCATAAACCCAAATCTACTCATGTCCTCTTTGAAACTCAGATTTCTACAAAGATATGGATCAAAACAGATTTGCAGAAGCCTTTTCTCAGATTCTTTTCAGACCTCTGAATGTTGTTCTTAAGCTTGCTTTATTATTAAGGGCTAGCAGAACATTTCTGTTGCACACTTCTTCATTCCTCTGTAGTGATGCATCCACAGGTTGTGTGTTCAAAACAATGAACTGGACAATGACAGCATTATGATAGAGCCCTCCCCCCATGTGTATGGGTGTTGATATCACAGAAGAACATAACATAATAACAGAGTTGGAAGGGACCTTGGAGATCATCAAGCCCAACCCCCTGCTCAGGCAGGAAATCCTATACTATTTCAGATAAGTGGGTGTCCAATCTCTTCTTAAAAACTTCCAGTGTTTGAGCAGGCACAACTTCACAACTTCTGGAGGCAAGTTGTTCCATTGATTCTATCTGTCAGGAAATTTCTCCTTAGTTAGAAGAATTTCTCCTTAGTTCTAGATTTAGAAGTTAGACAGGAAGCATCTATTTGTTCTTGACTGATCTTGAAAAACTAACTTTAACCTGGTTATTTTAATGACATCACCACAAAATTCTGAGCTGTAGGCTATAAGTTGAATAAAGGATACTTAGAGGGAGGAACTGATGTCCAATCATATCTCTTCCATTAGAAGATAAGAGTTCACACTTAAGTAAAAATATTGCACAAAAATATATTTCTCAAGTATTGAAAGCACATTTTGCATATATCATACTAGAACTATACAAAATAGTGACTGAATGCATACAGATGGAGGATTACAACTGAGACAATGAAACAGCCTCTGAAAATGGAAATCCAGATTCAAATCCATCCATATTCATAAAAGCTCTCTGGAAGGCATTCCTTTAATTAAATGATTAATTTAATTAATAGAAATATGTTTATATGTGTGACACTTTAAAAGCACAGTTAAAATGACCATCATAACTTTACAAAATTGATCCAAAACCAATAAGCGAATAATACTAAAAATTAGAAAGACATTGTAGTGTTGGACCACCCATCCAAAGGGGTTGCTTCAATCACAATGCAACAACCATCATCCTGACAATTTCAAGCCTTCAGAGATCCAGTTTCTGGTGAAATTCTTCCCAGTTGCCTGCTTTCAGACCTGAAAAAAATATTAAGCATCGAGTATCCTCACTAAATTTTTCTTTGTTATTTAATTGCATCCACTTGGGATCTCACTGGGACATTGGAAAACACTTCACCCTTCTCATCCCTAAAGGCAACAAACTTCTTATAAGAATTTCATCTACTGATTTTTCCTGTCTTTGAGGAAAAAAACCCTTCAAAACCATTTTCTCTTATCAAATTAAATGAGAATCATTAGAAACATACATAAACTAGATTTTGGCACAACTTTCATGATCACTTTCCAATTAACCTTTCTTGGAGCTGAATGTGAGAAGCATATTTATTTAATTGAAATTCTGTGAAGATGCAATCTTAGCAGAATTACTTGTAATGATTTACTGAAAATATTACAACCCAACAATAATTAAAACCTTAATAAATAGTAAGAACCTACTGCATTCACCTTCTGACTAGCAAATACAATAAGATTCAGTGTGTAAAACAAAAGGTCGCTGTATGCTCAATGGTGAAAAAAATATCCTTATTATTATTTAAAACAGAAATTTGCTCAAGTGGAGTGTAGTATAGCTGAAGAAGAACATAAACCTACCAGCAAAGAGTTATGGTTTTCTGTGAGGTGACAGCCTTTTCAATTGTATTTGCACCTTCAAGAATATATTTGATGGCAACTGAATTATGCTTTCTATTCGAATCTCTTGGCTTAATAAAAAAATAGCATTAAGCTTGAAAAAGGCAATCCTAAATAACTCTCCAGTAAAGATTGGCCGTTGTAACAAATCTCTTTCATGAACTACTGGTAAAGGATCTCCCTGAAAGTAATCTCTGATGCTTTGTGCCTCCCTGGTTTATGAAATGATTGCTGAATGTTCTCTTTTAGTTCCCAGTCCTCATTTGACTGGAACTGTGGTGAAGTGTGCACATTTTGCAGAGAAGAAACCCTGCTGCTCCTTTATAGGAAGTGGCATAAACAACCTCAGCCATAATCGTTGCAGGTTTAGTGTGGTTTACCTCAAGACGTCACATCAGTTGCCCAAGGAAAACCAGGAAGCCCGCTGCCTTATCCCACTCTGTTGATAGGAAGGGGGAAAACACGTCTCCCGTTTGATTTTTACTTGTTGAAAAGAACAGTCGGGCTTACTGTCTAGCTGTTAGGAAGAGGCCATATATGGGCAAAGTTAGATACACATACTAAAATGTTATTGATTTCTGCTTAACTCAGCTTGAACTTCAGCTCAACTTTGCTGAATTCTGTGATGTTTTTGGCCAATTCATATTGATGTGTGAGGGAGGGAAGCCACCTCTGACATACTTAGAAGGTATTTTGGAGGCGCCATTGCAAAATGAGAAAGGTAATACCAGGCTTGGTGGACCAACGATCTGGCAATCCTGCAGATATCTCTGTGCAAACACACAGACATGCAGATGTACAGTATGAGTACATTAGCCATATCTTATTTAAATAGGAAAGCTAATGACTTGTTCAGATGCATAGGAGATAAGCAAAGCAGTTGTGTTTTCTGTGCCAATGACCGAGTTCATTTATGAAACTAAACAATGACTTTCACTTTACATGAGGGATGAATATCACTGCCATGGCTTATTCAACGAATCATGATTATTTTGTGGCTTAAATGACCAATCCCAGCCAATAACTTTCCTCATATACTTCATAGCGCACAATCCCAAAAAGCTATAGAATCAGCCCAAATAGCAATATTAACTGGAGCTGCTTAAAAGTACCTTTTAGGTGACAGAAATATTCTTTATCCATATTTAGGTGTTCCTGGCAGCTGGTTGCCTAACCACAGCAATTGATTTACCTATCTTTAACTCTGAGGAAAGGAAATGGCATACCTTAAAGCATAGTCATTCTGAGCTGTTTCTGGTATATGTCTGCATATTCATGCAACTAGAAAATAAATTGTGGGAAGAGGTGTAAGTGGGACAATACTTATTATCTGTACCTGAAAATTTATATACTATTACCTCTCTGCTGGATAATTGTCTAATTAATGTCAAGGTCTTTGGCCTTTTTCTTGTCCCATTCTAGCAACAGTCAGTGGTTTAATGTGCTTTTCTATACTGAGTTGCAGGCACAGAACCAAAAAGCAAGCTGCAACGCCGCCTCCATTCCTGGTTTAGAGTTCTCACATTGTCTGAGAGCCATTTTGAAACTTTAGGATGTAATTGAGAAATATTTTAATACCTGCTCTAATCGAATAGGATGTTTGATCTTCACAACACCCCTGTCATTCCTCTTTGATTGTGTTATTGATGTTGCAAATGGCAATTTAGTACTTGCACATCACCTGGCATTCTGAGCTAAGAGCAGCAACATTTTCCATCACATGAAACCCAACCACTTTGCAAAAAGCAAATGAATGTTCGAATGAACCATAAGGAGCCAAGGGAGGTTCAGCCCATGTTTATGGATTCAAATGCTTTCTTTTCAGCATTGGGTGTTATATGGGAGTGCTGATGTCATATTGGGTGAGGTTCCTTACAAAACAAATCTGTATCTCTTGGTTTTCTGCCCAGTGCAAACTTACAAAGCAATGAACATGTCGTTAGGATGGGGTTCCCAGTATAGAGGATATATACCGACTCATAAAACCTTTTTAATTAATAGATAGGCGAACATTGTATTACTGTTGGTTGTGCAATCTTGAGGTGTGATTTTGCGATTTTATCTTGACTTTTGAAGTGTGATGTTATCTTGGATAGTTGAAAGGTTCTCCCTGATTACAATTTTTGAATTCATTGGCACGCTAGAAATAATTTGCCTATGATTCCCAGTTTCTATATAAGATGAAAACCAGAGCAAATTTTGTAAACACATGGTACTGCTTCTAAGAGAGATGTTGCAATCAGCAGCATACCTTTCACATCTTTTTATCTGGGCTGCACAGAATATATCAGACAAAACATCTTAGAAGAAAAGTGCATCTGTTGCAGTTCTGCTGGATTAGTCTTGGGATTTGCAAACCTGATGCTTCTTTCATATCAGTCTAAGTTTTGCTAGTTTTGTGGTAATACGCTAACATTAGTCATACTGAAATGGCGCTTTTCGTTTTGGATATCTGAGATTCTCAGATTTTGGAGAGGCAGCTGATCAAAAGCAATAGTCACAGAGTAGTGGTATCCAATGGTTGAAGGGATGCAATTGCATGGGAATGTTTGTTGTATTCTATGAACAAACCCTTACAAATTCCATGAGACCCTTAATTTGGCCCAATATTTCATGCTAACTGGTTGTACTGTCTAGAACAGGGATCCCCAACCCACAAGTCACGCTCTGATACCAGGCCATGGGCCATTCAGAACCAGGCTACGCAAGCAGCGGGCAAGCCCGCGCACTCATGAAGTTCCATTTGTACGAGTGGCGTGCCTGTGCACATGCTGCTTGCACAAATGGAGCTGTGCGTGTATGCAAACCTGGCTTCTGCTTGTGCAGAACCACGCCCACTTTCTCCCCCTCCCACTGCTGCTGCTGCTGCCAAAGGTCCACAAAGCCAGAAAGGTTGAGGACTGATGGTCAAGGATATTCTGAGAACATAATGCAGAATGTACAAGTTCCGTATTTTGGTCCGTGGTTTTGGGTGTGTATGAGAGTATGTATGTAAATCTATGCAGGCAGGCAGTAGGAGATGACTGCACATCTTAATCCCTTGGAAGTATTCTGTCCACCATCCCTCCTGGGGAGACCTGATTGCGATAGGTTAATTCATTTCAGCAATGCTTGTCATTGCAGAGTTGGGAGGAAGAGAAGTTTAGGAGAATCATCTCTTGACAAAGAAGTCAACGCCGGGCATGGTTCACTGGATTGCTGTTTCCCCTCAAGCGAAGCACATAGCAGAAGGTTTTTTCAGTCCTCTGAGTGATTCTTACTAAACTGCAATGACCTATAATTAATGCATTATCTGATTAATTTAAATTTAATTAAATGCAAATAAGCAGAGGAGGGAAAACATAAAATGTTGTGACAGCTTTCTTAAAAACAAGAATTAAAGTAATTAAATAGTTTATTTTTAGTTTTGCCTCCATCCATTGTTGTTAAGACCCCACTCAGGTTTTGTCCTAGAATCCCACTTAATGGTGAATTTAGGTGTGCGATCCTCAGCTACATTCTGAATAGAAGGCTGAGAAATCAACACAGGCATGTCAGGTAAAAAAGATGAAACAATTCAATATTTTAAAATATCTATGTAAAATCTTCTTGCAATTAAGTTTGACTCTTGATTACTTTATGGGCATGTTTATACAGCTATTCTGGGGGTGGGTGATGCCTTTATGTTTGCCTTGAATCCTGGCAGTTATACTGACAAGTCCCTGCAATTTTCTGGGAAATATTTTCAGAAGTGGTTTGCCATTGCCTTCTTCCTGGGGCTGAGAGAAAGTGACTGACCCTAAGTCACCCAGCTGGTTTCTATGCCTAAGGCAGGTCTAGAACTAGTCCAGCATCTTAACCACTACACCAAATTAAGTGTATTCACGGAGATTACCTGTAACAAATATAAAAGTGGTTTGTCACTGACCCCTGAAGGGTATTTTCCCCCTAATTTTAATTTCACATTCCCAGTTTACTTAACAGTCCTTGGATTCCTTGGAAAAATCTCATTCGGTATTAATCAGGCCCACCTCTGCTTAGCTTACAAGCTCAGACAAGCTCAGGCAAACACTGCTACCTGTTTCTCTCACCCCTAAAGGGAGATTCCATTAACTCACACATGAGTGACTAGATGACCTCAAATCTCCCTGCTTGACTTGGTTGGGCAGAATCATTAGGAAAGATTGGTATTGAATGTGTTTCTGTGCAAATTATTTCTACACCTAAATCAATTAGTTATGAACTAAGAAGGAGATGAATATTTACTCATAAACAACCAGGGCATATTTAAAGAGTTTTTTTTCCAATTATGATTATAACCACTTGAGTTTATTCACATAAATGGCTATGTAATCCACTGTCTGGAAGAGTGGACTTTGATTACTTTTGGCCTGTTTCCATCTGAGTCACAGATTCGTGACTTTGTTGTGGTCATTTGCTTGTGTGTCAATGTTTTCCTATTGTCCCAGTTGACTGTCCTACATCATGTCTGTCCCCACTTTCAAATGTATTTCCATTTCCTCATTAGTATAACTCAAGTCCCTCCTGACATTAAGCTTCCTGGTCAGTTCCTATATGAAATTTAAGACTTTATTCAGTATGTTAGATGTCATTTAAGGGCAGCTTCCTATGAAAAATATTCTTAGAATCAATTTACAGTATTTATATATTATTCCTGTTATTAAAAGTTATCTTTGCTATAACTCTGGAGATTTAAAGGTATTAGTATCCTGGTTACAAATAGAAAATAAGACCTAATACTGTTATGAATCTGAGGCTACAGTACACAAGGAGAACTGATCTTTGTGACGAAATACTAATAAGTCTGTCTAAATTATGGGCTGGGAACAAGACAAGATTGGTCTAAAGTAGATGGTGATAAATTACCAGAAAATTGCTGGTAAATACGGAGGCAAGCTCTTAGACTGGACCTCGTAACTGTATGACTGGTCTTAAGGGCAAATATTTAGTTTCATAAAAATGAAGCAGGATAGTTTGCGAGATCCATTCATCCTTTGGGATCTAGATAAGAAATTTTCATAACTGATGCATGGTGTCTTACATAGCCTATGTATTTTCATTCTTGGAGACCACCACAGTTATATTTTATGATCAACCCACCGTATACTAGTTCTTTAATTTTAAATTACATTCTGTTAGCCACATTGAGTACTATCATAGTAGAAAAGCAGGGTACATATCAAACAAAGTCACACTGTTATGAATGATAAAGCCTAGAATAATAGGGTTGGAAGGGACCTCGAATTCCAACCTCATGCTCAAGCAGGAGAGACCCTATAACATTCTGGAGAAATGGCTGCCCATTCTCTTCTTGAAAACCTCCAATGATAAAGCACCCACAACTTCTGGTTGGATCTCTCTTTAATGATCTTCCACCCATTACTTCTTGCCCTATCATCAGATTCTTTGAATAATAGGTTGACCCCTAACCCCCTTTTTCTTTTTATCTGTGACAGCCCTTCAAGTACTGATGATAGTGGGCTTACCAATAGAGATTTTAAACAGTGGTTTGCATCAATTTACCTGAAACAATTGCTAGGCCATCTTGAAAGCACTCATAACTGATATTGTAATATTATGAACATTTCATTGCACATATTGGCAGACGATTACCTAAATATTAAATGTCAGACTTATCACATAAAGATTACTAGATTTTCCAAATGTCCAAGACTACGGCAAAAATACAAAGTTGTCTGTGGTTAAGCATGTTGTTCAAATCCAGTTATTGTCTTAGTATATTGTACGAGCCTAGAGCCTACACAAGTTATAATGTGATTATATTTACTAGGGCATAGCACACTGTGTGAACAGGGAGACTGTGATTTGTTAAGTTGAGTTAGGATGTTCTGAGAGCAGTATTTAAAAAGCAGATTTTCTTACCTTTGCACTTGCATGTGAATGAATTGTTTAGTGACTATTTTATTACAATTTTAGAGAGGAAGGAATGAAAGAGCTTATGCAAGAAAATGGCTTGGCTTGCTCAGACTAGAAAACCTGCCCGAAACACTGGAAACTCTCAGGGTTGAAAATATTGCTCTAGATGGGTCTGTGCTGGATAAGCAGCTTTCTGTATTCACATTTTGAAGAGTCTGAAGCAGAGGTCTCCAACCTTGGTCTCTTTAAGGTTTGTGGACTTCAACTCCCAGAATTCCTCAGCCAGATGCTGACTGAGGAATTCTGGGAGTTGAAGTTCACAAGCCTTAAAGGGACTAAGGTTGGAGATCGCTGGTCGG
>JANHFO010002561.1:70703-80960 GCA_032468095.1 Pareas carinatus
CTGGATTTGGGGAGAGATTGCATTTCCGCCCCAGGCACTTCAAACAGCCCCAAACTGAGCCACAGCAACGCGTGGCCAGGTCAGCTAGTTTTATATAAATAAAAGTCTTGTCTGATTAAATTACAGATTTGATCCTTATTCTGTCTACTGATGTTACTTCTGTAACTTTAGTTGCACAGATAATTAAAATTCCACTGATTACATGCTAATTTATGCTCCTTAAATCAATATTATATTTTCTCACTATATTCCTTTGATGAGATGAACTTTTGAACCCTTTAAATATTGATGATCCTGATTTTTCTATATAACCATGAGTAGAGAAGTCCTATGTATATGTGAGGAATCTATAAATAAGAATACATAGATGCATCTTTGTCCTTTTCCAGGTTCCTTGCTTATATTTAATTAATTAATTATATTCCATCTTTTTTATTTTTATAAAGGTGACATACATACCTTTCCTCCTTCTATTTTCTCCATCACAGTAACCCTGTAAAGTGAGGTGAGGTATTAAAATTTCTCTCAAACTGCAAGCAGGAATATTTTGAGCACTCAAGAGGTGATCTAACTTATTGTACATCTTTGCTTTCTAGCCTAAATGCTCTCCAATTCCATAGAAAGAAGTAGAAAAGTGAAATTAGCAAAATGGAAATGACAGATCAAAATTGAAGATGTGGTTGAGTTGCATTGTTATTTTAATGTCCTGTATGTATTTTATCCATTTGTAAACCACATTGAGTCTGTTGCATTCTATGAATGACTGTAGCATAAATAAATAAATAAATAAACAAACAAACAAACAAATAAATAAATAAATAAATAAATAAATAATAACTTCGAAGCATACAGGAATAACTAAAACAATTTTAGGAAAATGTTACATCTAACAGGCAACAGCAGTAAAGTGAGAGAACTATAGAGTCATTTACAGTCTCTCTGGAGAAGAAAAGAATTAAGATACATATTTTAAAAATGAGTGTCTTATTAGAAGCATATTGTATAATATATGATAATGGGAATAAATTTAGAATTGCACACATGTTCTGTTCCCAAAAGATGGTCATAACTCTCAAATTTACCTAAGGGACAAATTCAACAAGGAAAGGAATAACTCAGGAATACCATGACAAGTCTTATCTAACTCTAAATATGACATAATTATGAATCCTGCATCATGACATTACAGCAGAAGCCCATCCTTTACTACTTGCTTCATTGTATTGCATGCAATTAGGTCACATGTGGGGCTTGTGCTGCAATGTGTCACAATACATGTTTTGTCATTTATAATCTTTTGCTTCTCCAGATGCCATGAATGATGATGGGAAAACCAGCATCTTTTATACATCCATCAGCTACAAAGGACATGTTCAAGAACAGAGAAAATATTGTAATTATTTTACACTGAAAGAAATAAAGCATATCAATAAAGGCAATATGATACAAATATATATATATATATAAATGTGAAAAACTGACTGACTCAGCACCAGATCTCGAACACTATAACAGCTACAAACAACATGAAATTTGGTAGATCTTTTTGTCTTGACATATAGATGCGCACTAAGAAACATTTTTTTAAAATATTAATTTTTACATTTCAATTTTTTAATTCCGGAGATTGTGATTGGACAAATTATCATTTGTTTCTTTTCTCCTGATTGGAGAGCTTTCACAGCCTCTCCTGATTGGAGGGCAGCCTGTTCTTTGATTTTGAATTAGCAGTGGCACAAGTGGAGAGTTAGAATGCAATCTGAACAGTTTTGCCGGTAGTGGCTTGAGTCATGGCGGGGTGAGGAGCAGCAGGCCAGCTAAGTGCAGGGCTGGATAGCGGAGGGCCGCCCTGGCATGGGTGGGGAAAGCGGAGGGGTCACCAATTTCCCAGCCTGGCTGGCGGAAGATTGCTCAGAGGAGCTGCCAAGAATGTCTACTCTTCTTCGCCCCGAAGTGCCTCTGAAAATCCCTGCTTTCCACAGAAGCATCTCCAAAAACCCCTCCTTCTCTCTTTCACCCTGAAGCGCCTCCATGTGGGGTGGAGGCCTCGCCAATTTCCCAGGCTGGGTGGGGTAGGACTGCTCAGAAGAGCTGCTGGAGGATCAGGTGCCCCGCTGGCCAGATGGGAAGGGGCATGACCACCACCAGACAGTTGAGGCAGTGTAGCGCTGGGGAGGATGGGCGCGACAACGCCAATCAGCTGGCTGGCAGGGTGTGCTAAACCGGGGAAGGGGCGTGACCACAGCTGGACAGTTGAGATGATATGTGCGACCACCCGCTGGCAAGGGGGGTGCTGGACGATCGGCTGGGCGACCACAGTCGATTAGCTGGCTGGCGGGGTGTGTGGACCTGCAGTAGGGGTGTAGCCACCATCAGACAGCCGAGGCGATGTATGCATGCACCAGGGGCGAAAAAGGAAGAATGCAGAAGATTAGCTGAGAAGTGGAAAGAGGGAGTTTTGGTGCCAAGAGAGGACAGAGGAAAAAGGAGTCTGAGGGAGGATTGGAGAGAGAGAGGATGGAGGGGAAACTGAAGAGGGAAAGGAAGGGGAGAAGGAGAGAGAGGAGGTTTTGTGCCAAAAGGGAAGAAGCCAGGAGGACCAGCTGAGAGGGAAAAAGTGACTTTTGGCTCGAGTCTGAGGGAAGAGATTTGCGTCAAAAAGGAGAAGACCAAGGAGAAACTGAAGGGCAAAGGAAAGAGGAAGAGGAGAATGGGAGTGAAGGAAGAGAGAGAGAGAGAGAGAGAGAAGAAAAAGATCACCGTAGCGGAGCATGGGTATCAGAAGCTAGTAATAATATTACATACATTATATATAGTAAAATTGACAGAATAAGTCTAGAAAAATATTTTTACATGCATCAACAAGAGATTGGTGTATTAAACACAATAATTATACATATTATACATTTTAAGGATTAACACATTGATTAATTCTTATAATGATATAAGATTCTGTTATTTTACATCACTGCAATGTACTATCCATCTGGAACTTAATATAGTATTTAATAAGTATTTTGAAGAAGCCTATGGTTTCTAAGCATTTTGTTTTATATCAAAATATAATTTTATGTATTTCACACCTCTGAAATTTCCTGGGCTAACGTTTAAGTGTTGTAGTTAACATGTCTATCATGTTCTATCAGTTCATAATTTCTGCACAATATTCTTATTTATTAATTAAACATTACATAATTGTCTGTATACTAATTGGAACTTGAAACAGTGAACAATTTTTTTTACTTTAAAAACAGATCTGTGTACTTGCAAATTAAAAAAACAACAAATAATCAATAGAGAGTCACAACAAAAACAACTCTAAAGATAGATTCCGGTACAATTATAGAAATGCATTTGGAAGTGCATTTCATAAATTCATAATTTATAAATTTCCTTTAAGCAAAAGCAATTTAAACAGGAATAAAAGACACTTCTAGACTATTTCATAATCAGACGGATGAAAACTCTGACATAAGTTGTACAGCTGAAATGCAGAAGGTTGCAGTCTTTTCAAATAGTCTTGGATCAGCTCAAGGTGATGTTCCATTAGGCAATTTCACCTTTGGTTTTAAAGTTTCTGACAGAAATAACTTTTGAGTTTACCAATTTATCAATAATAATTGCTTTTTTTACCGTAGACTAGAGCTCTTGTATTGAAATAGCTTGATATAAACGTTTGTCTATTCTGAGTATTACCTTGTTAGTTAACAGTTGGCATACTTGGGGGACATAATCAATGAGGCAGCCTCCACCTGGAAAAGCAGGAATGTGAAGAGCAGAAGATCCACCAAGAGCACTAGAAAAATAAGTCCATTATGTAACATCAGATACAGCTTGGTGATTCTTTCAAAGGCATACATTTTCCAAAGGACATAACATATCCTTATATTCAGATGTTACATATACAAAATCAAATAGCATTATATACTGTACATTCCAGTGAATTAATGCAAAAATGAAATATTAACTACTGTTTCAATGTTTGAATTAGATACAGTAACCAGGCTCACATCTATGTTTAGTGATGAAAAAAAGCCACAATCCACGGGGTTCATAGTAAAAATTCACAGCATGCCATGTACTTGCAACCAGGACAAGCACATTTATTGACTATTTTGTAAACGGAAGAAGATAAACATCCCAAAGATTTCTTTCTCATTTTTTAATGCCAGCTTATACTAAGTTTTGGGTAGTCTCTGAACTTGGCTGTTTGCTTGCAGACATTTAATTATCCAACTAGGTAATATCATCATATCAATATCATCACACGTAATTCGTCCTGAGTCTTCGGAGAGGGGTGGTGCATAAATTTAATAAATAAATTTAATAATTTAATAAATTCTTATTAAATATATAATAATATAAATTAAATAAATAGCCTATTAATATCTGTAAGAATACCTCTAAAACCATCAAATATCAATATCTGCCTATTCCAAGTCTTTGAGAAGGCAATCTGGCTAACTGCGACAAATCATAAACGATACTATAATAAATAATATTTTTTCTTAATGTCCAATACTCTTTTTTTCCAACTGTTCATTTTAAATGGTTTCATATCATTACATTATTCTAAACAAACCACCATACAATATTCCATTTTTTATTCTTGTTTTTAGACTACTCTTGCAGCACATTGGCATCTAAGCAGTCAAAGTAACAGGCTATATACGGTAAATAGAGACAGCTAGACTTTTCTCACTATAACAATAAATAATCCGGAGCCACAGTTTTTTTTCAATCAACTATGCTAATTGAATAATTTATGAAGAAGAAAATATAAATTTCTTTTCAAAATAACATCTGACTATATTTTGTTCCTTCTTTATGAAGTTCTCACGTTGGCTTTATTTCAATCTTGCAAATGGCTAGAAAGCAGCTTAAATTAAGATTTTTCTGGACTTCCAGGAAAGGAATGGTGAACTGAAAATGGAAAATGCTAAAAGTGAAGTCAATAATCTTAGTGGAATGAAGTGCTGGTGAACAGTACGGCTCCTTGTAATTCAACAAGAAGAGGACTTGCAATTGCCCACAAGTGTTCCAGAAAATTGTTCCTCGCAAGAGCAATGCAGGTATAGAGTTCCAGAACATAAGGGAAAGCCATCTGTACTCAAAATGCGGTTGGCGCCTTTATGGACACCGGGTTTGCATACTTCCTTTTCTAATCAACACGATATAGGTAATTTTTGACTGTTCTTGGAAATTCAACATGAAAAAAATGGCTTTTTAATAAAAAAAATATAACATTAAAAAACATTAAAAATACAAACTCTGAGTTGTTCCAATAGCTTTCAAAAACTAAATGCACAAGTATTTCTAGAAGTGAAATGAAATATGCAAAATTTCCTTGTACCCAAATTCGAAGTCTGAGGGCCAATTTGCAGCTAGAGCACTTAGAAAGAAAATCTATATAATACCATACAGTAATTCAGGACTATAGCTATGCTTCCTAATAACTTGACTGTCACATATTAGATTCAGTTCAATGGGGAAAAATATATTTGGACAGATAACATTCTCCCGAAGAGACCCTTAGAATTCATATATAGTAGAAAAAAGATCTTTTTGAGAGACTTTACGTAAACAGTAAAAAAGATATTTACTCTAGTGACCCTTTAAGTATCTATGAAGCTTCTCATTCAAGAAGCTTCTGAAGAACTGAAGAAGCTTCTTGGATGAGAAGCAAAACGTCTTCAAGCAAAACAAAGAAAGTCCAGTTGCCATTTGAAAAAGCACCTTTGGGATCCTTTAAATAATTGCTATAGTTTAATGCTTTACATGTTCATGGTTTTCAGAGTACTTTTGACTGATATGAAGCATTTTGAGATAGGAAGCTCAAAAGAGCCTTTGAAAGTTGAATGTATTGAAATGTGTGAAAAATTGGTTATCTGAGGCCAAAACCTGGAAAACTGGAGAGAGAAGGAATGAAGCAGAGCATAAATAGGCAAATCAATGTAAGTTTGCATTCACCAGGTCTCACGCTCACATCTCTTATTTTAAAAGATACTATTAATTATAAACAAGTAGAAAACAAAATTACAATGTGCAGCATTATTAATGACAAGAATCCTTGTGTACTATGCATAGGCTGCAGACATTTCAAGAAAATAAAAATGATAGACAAGTGCAGTCCAGTCCTTTTTTCTTGAAAGCAAATAAACTCACAATTAAAATGTCATTCTATGAATCTAATGTTGATCATCTCTAATAGAGTTTCTCAAATCCTGAGAGCAGAATGTTACTACATACTTCTATTGAATATTTGCTCAAGGATGTCAGTACTTTCCAAGAAATATGTATTTTCTAAATTAGCACTGTATTGGACAACACAGAAGTTTTTAAGTCAGAATAGATCCTAAAGGATAAAATACATCTTTAACAGAGAAATCAAATAAGAGAAAAACAAAAACAAAACAGGTTTCAGAATAGTTCTCTTCCATTCACAAAGCATTCACCTATTTTCCATAGGTTTTAAAAACTGTAATTCCACTTTAAAATCCACTGGTGCTATAAATAAGAAAGGATTGGCTTAATCTAGCTGACATGGCAAAATTAAACACTTTGAAACTATTTGAAATAATGACAAAGTTTGTATATTCAGAGACAAAGATACATAATGAATGAAGTCAAAGTAGACTTCATTTCTATTTTCATTATGCCTTCATGGTGAAAATGAGTAAGAACGATTCAAAAGTGAGCTGATAACTAGCCTATAGCCAGTTATGTTTGTAAATTATAGTCATATAGATCTATAACAAAGATATGCAGGTCAATGAGCATTTGAAACTCCCACAAATTGATACTGAAAGCTTCTGTGGACAGTGGTGCAACCAAACAAGGATATATTAAATAATTAATCCCACGATTATCATATTTGAAATACAATTTTTCAAAATCAATAAAATATTTTAAATCAAGAAACTTAGTTTAAAAAAATATTGTATTAGCATCCTCTTCAATTTTTGTCAAATGCAATTTTTAAAATAGGTTCTTTAATGAAAATCGCTAATGAATCAAGGGCAATTTCTGTTCAATGAATTTTTTTTCAAATCAATTAATATAATTAAAAACTGCTATCCTAATTAAGCTGCCTGAAAAACTGTAACAATAACCTTATTTCACTACCATTGTCAAAAAGGCGAAACAAAAATTATATCCAGAGAAAAATTAAAAAAGAGTTTTCGTGCAACCTGCACATTTTAGAATGGATTAGATATCCTGGGGAACTATGGCAAATGTCAGATTAAGTAAACAGGAAATCTTTCTTTATAGATAGTATCTTGGGTCTCATGCAAAGGGCACTGAAGTTAAATATTTCTTACAAACTTGGCTGGAGGGGTAGGAAATACAGTTCTCTTTTTGTGGAAATTTTGGTTAAATTTCCACAAACTCAATGATGTTATAAAGGCACTTAAATAAAAAAATAATTATTAAGAAAACAAATAAAACTATTACCTTGATTAATTTTATTACATATATGTCTACATTTCTTGTTTCACACTTTTTCCCTATTACTAGTCTCCCATAATTTGAGTATCTATAAAATATATTCAGGCATTTTATTTTGCTATGGGAAAAAATCATTTCCCTTCTCTTATTTTTTCCAGTTCAATTTCTGTTTTATCATGAACACATCTTCTCTCATTTTCAATGCATTGAATTTCCTTGATTTTGTAGCAAAAAGAAACAGAAAGTGAGATTATAAATCTCGGATTTATAACTCTGATTATAAATCACTCTGACTGAGTAATTTCTTATCATTATAGATAGATTATTCATTATATACTGTATGCTGTAATGGCACATTCAGGGGAGCACAGAAACAAATGATAGGTTACAAATAAAATTCTTTCAATATAAAATTTCACTCAATCACAAAGTTAATTAAGAAAACCCGGAGCCAACCATTCAATCTCAACCTGACTTTCTGCACATATAATTAGGGGTATAAATTGGAAGAAAAAAGCAAGGTGAGATTAATTTTTTGGGCTAAGGAGCTTAACTCTATCTAGTCAAATGAAAAGGTGGCTACATATATATGCATGTAGTGAGCACAGAAAGCAATTGCATACTTAGCCACCTTCAGACAAAATTCTATTTTTTTTCATTTCAAACATGCGATAGACTTTTTAGAGATGGAGAAACTGTTGCCAAGAATGCATTTGTTTCTTTATGATCTTTCCCACAGTGCCATTTCTAAGACAGAACACAGAATATCACCCCTCCTATGTAATAAATGCCATGCAATTTTTAATTATTATTTCTCAAGTGCCTACAGTAACTAGGCGTTGTACATAAAACAAAACAAAAAAACACAGGACCTGTACTCAGGCTTGCAGTTTGAAAGCAAAACACAAGATAGCTGCAATCAATTATTTCCACACAAGTACAAAAGAAATCTGAACAGGGTATTAGAAAAAAGGGCTCATGAAAGATTAAATATGTGCCTGAAATTAGCTATGCCCCAGATGCTCTTGAGTTGTTAAGCTTGTTTGTATAATATTGTGCACCTTTTGAAAAATGTTGTGACAGGAAGATAGATCTTGCAAAACTATATAACTCTACCACAGGGTGTTATACAGAGAGCAAGGACTCTGGGAATATTTTAGCTATACATTGTGCACAGTCTGGGGACTCCCTTGAACTCACAATTCCTGATCAAAGAGCAGGTGGCAGTCATGGCTAGAAAAGTGTTTGTACAGCTTTCCCTGTGACTTGATAGGGCGGGCTATGCTTATTGACACTCATGCCTTAGTCACCTTTTGGTTAGATTTCTGTAGTGTGTTCTATATGGGGTTGTCTTTGAAGAGCATCTGGAAGCTTCAACTGGTGCAAAATGCTGTGAAGCAGGCAGTTTATGTGTGTCCCTAGAACAATACATGTTACACCTCTGCTTCACATTGGTTGCCAGTTTGCTTCCAGGTCCAGCTGGTTTTGACCATTAAAGTCCTTCATGGCACGAGACTGTTATCTGAGGGAATGCCTTTCCTTATTACATCTGCTCACTCTATCAGGTCTGGCAAAGAAGGTATGCTGTGGATCCTATCTGCCACTGAATAACATCTGGTGGGTCCGTGGAGGCAGGCCTTTTCTTGTCACAGTGCCTGACTTGTGGAATCTTCTCCCCCTGGAAGCGAGATTAGCTTCACCCCTTTCAACGTTTTCCAAGTCCCTCAAGACCTAGTTATGTTATCAGGCCTGAGAGTCCCAGGAGACATGGGAGATTTTGTGATAATATTCTTACTCCAATTAATATTATCTCCTGTTTTGTGTCACTTTATAGTTATTTTTTATTTGGAATTTTTAATGTATTTTTTATTAAATAATGTATGCTACTAAGAGTCACTTTTATGTGAGATGGGTGGTTATATAAATATGATAAAAAAATTAAAAATAGAAAATGATCTGATATTTTTACATTCTGAAGGAAAATAAATAAATTTGAAGAGAGTATGCAAACACTAGCTGGCGTATTTATGCAAATAGAGGAGAAATCTTGGAGAACCAGTATTTCACATGTAACTACAATGTTTAAACACTTACTAGAAGCCATGAATCTCACTGAAAAAGCTAGCAGAATTCAAAACTCAATATAATATTTGCTATTCTTTTTCACAGAGCCATAAAATTCTCATAGTAAAAACCATTTGTGGATAAAAATCAAGTAAACAGAGGGTTTACAATGAAGTTATTACACTGGAACATTATGTTACACTGTGACTTATAAGCAAATGTGAATAGGGTGAGACTAAAATTCCTATGAAAGAATATTGCAACTATCAACATTATGCATTTTTATAGATCTGAAACATATTGGGATTATGTATTGATTAAATAGCAGATCACAATGTACAGCAGAGCAAAGTTATGATCTGACATGGATTCACTGTCTTTTAGATGTTTTTTAAAACACAGATGTTTTTTTTAAATGTTTCCACATGGACAAAGAAGATCACAACAGAGAACTTAGTACACCTGAAGAATATCAATGATGCTAGGAAATATGTTATATATAAATTCAAATTCAGATATACATCTAAGGTCTGAAGGGTGATGAATGTACCAATCACATATATTTGAAATGATTAACCAGAATTAAAGAAAAAATAGCTCTCTCTCTCTCTCTCTCTCTCTCTCTCTCTCTCTCTCTATCTATCTATCTATCTATATGTATATATACATACAGGAAGAGAACCCCTGGCTTGGTGGCAGTGCATCTGCCTGGGATGCCAGACTTCCAGAGTTCAATTCCCAGTA
>JANHFO010002561.1:83597-99878 GCA_032468095.1 Pareas carinatus
CCCCCCCTTATAGTACGAGCATCCTGAAAAATCATGCTAGGGTTTATTTTCCGGTTAAGTCTTATTTGGGAGAAAACAAGGAACGTACAGGGACTCAGAAGCTTGTTTCAGTATCAGTGTCCTGTATTCTGCTTCTCACAGTTGCAAAGATGGCTTTAGGAAACCCACAAGCAGAACATGAAAGCCACAGACCTTAATTGGTTTTGCTTTCTTTTATCTACTGCTGTATTCAGAGTAACTGCCTTCAAACAGGAAGAAATCTGAGAGCCATCTTTGATAGTTGTCACTATCATTTATCTCCCATGAATTAATTTCTTCAAGCATTCTGAGGATTTGTGACGTGAAATGCTGTTGCACCACTAATCCAGCAGTGCCTATATAAAGACTAGAATTTCATAGAGATATGACAATAGGAGCTCAGAAATAATCTTAAGGTCATATTTTTAAAGTAAAATCAATGCCCTTTTCCCTACAAAGGAAAAGACAGAAGGAGCTGAGAAATATGATACTACTTCCTCAGTCATGGAAAAACTATAGAAAATTAGGAATTAGCTCATGTATTATATCAGGGCTGCTTTTTGGGTTTGTTCCATTGGCAACTTAATTTATAATAAACTATATTACTGACTGCATGTGTTTTTAGTAACCTGAAGTTATGAAAATTGGTCGTACTATATTTGTCACTAACTTCCACATCATATTGCTTATTAATTGATGTTGTGAGAATGTATTTCATTTTTAAGAAGAAGATGAACTGTAGTATCTGGATACCATCATACATGGTTCCAATTCTATCTGTATGCTCCTTATGCCCAGGAGAAGGGTTTATTGCTTCTGCAATAGCCTCAGAATACATACATTTTCTAGGATGGAGGGAGAAGATATGTGACATATATCTGACATATAGTGATCACAGTTGGGGTCAGGGAAAGGAGAAAAAATAATGATTTCTGCTTTCATAAGCTTGCCTGGAAAACTAAAATGAGACTGGAAATTTTCTAATAAATTGCTTAGATAAGGATCTAAGGACCTTTGCTGAAGGCATCTGGAACTGGAACTCAGAGTTTCATAGAAGCTCTATCACATAATTCTTTATCTATCCTTTACTGTTAAGATTGGATGGTCTTATAAATCCATGCTGATATAATAGCAATTTTATGCAAATATAAAAGCATCTATCTTAATATTCATTTACCTTGCAAGTCATCATTCTATAGTCATAGGTTTCACATGTACTGTTGTATTGCATAAGCTCTGAAA
Organism: Pareas carinatus; assembly: GCA_032468095.1. Classification (NCBI taxonomy): domain Eukaryota; kingdom Metazoa; phylum Chordata; class Lepidosauria; order Squamata; family Pareidae; genus Pareas; species Pareas carinatus. The sequence continues at coordinate 84,858 of JANHFO010002561.1, forward strand.
ACAAGAGGCTTTCCTTTTTTCTGGGGTTTAATTATGCAATTCAGCTTGCTGATGTAATGGGAATGCTTAGACCTTCTAATTACTGTAATACAATGACTGAAGACACTTAAGGAAATTTATAGCATATGGATAAAACTAAACAACACAGCTATCTTAAGGCTGTGGTAAGCCTTCTGTCAGTTTAACTGAAATAATAAAAAGATAGCATAATTTTTCAAACAATGAGTATTAATTTTTTTTTGGCAAGTTCATAAGTTTCATATAATAGCTATTAATGACATGAATACATGAATATTGCAGAATGCAATGTTTGGATTTCCATGGCAGGCTGATTCCATGACCCACTATATAAGAAACCATTAAATCTTATCCATTTCACAATAGGTACGACTTACAACTTATGCATTAGATCAAATTCTTTGAAGTCATCTTAATTTATTTGAGAGCTAGCATTTTCACTTATTTTTTTCTTCCTCAGAAGTTGTTACTAACTTTAATTCTTTCTTTATTATCTGAAGAGTTCCAGATTTGAAACTTATTTATTCTTGGTCATGAGATGAAAATGATCACTCAAATTAGTATAATATAATCAATTAAATCAACTATGATGTACAGTTCTTTGAGTTTTGTAACTATATTTGATTAATAAATACAATCCTGGCACTGTAATTCAACCATTATCCATATGTGCTTACTTTTATATCTTTCATTTTGATCATTATCATAGAGTACCATTTTCCATGCCACTATAGTTTTTGTGGCCTAGCTTATTTTTTAAAAGAGGACACTGGAGACTCTAAAATAACAGAGAATGATTTCTGATGAGATCAAAAGAACAGAAAATGAAAATGCAGTTCAAAAAGTAAGTGTACCTTTTAAATAAGTCTATAAGTCTGTTGAATAATATGTAGCATGCCAGGAAACTATGAAATTATCAAGGCCAGCTGGAGACAGTAGAGATATGGCTATAAAATTTACTATATTAACTTCTGTGATCTCAAATAGCAAGATTTCTTTGCTGTACTTGAAAGAATGCTAGCTAATAAACACACCTTGCCAATTTTAGTAAATAAGAGCATTTTTGAAAAAAATTATGTCTGCATACTTTTAGATTTCCAATTTGTTTTAATATTACATTTAATAAGTTATGATATAGACAGAAAATTATTGAAGGAAAAATGGAAATCAAGATAAGTTTATTTTTAAGGCCATTAGTTGTTTTGTAAATCTATAAATAATAAATAAATTACAGCATTTTCATAACAAATATAGATTTACAAGAAAATATTTACTGCTATTTTAACATGTTTTATTTTTATACAATTCATTACATTATGGGTAACATCAAAGAAACAAAAGACCCTGCTTCTCACATGGAACTGAATTATAGTTATTTTGTCTATATATTTTTTGGCTTCCACATTGATCTGAGAGAATCAATTGCTTTGGTTTACTGGAAGCAACTTAATGCTGTTCTGACCAAGTTTTTTGAACTGAAACAGCTCTTCCAAATGTAAAAGTTTGAAATGGGAAATGCTTTACACACTTCTGAAGAGTGCTTTGAAAGGTCAGATCAATGTTCATTCTAGAAGGACGATGGGAGGACCTTTCCACAATGGCAATTGTATTTTTGTTGTGACTGGGAGATGGCTTGACAGATGATTGGAAACATGGGTTTAGCCATCTCTCAAAACTTCTGCAGGCTTTGCTACTTGTCTTGCCTGAGCAAGTCCCAGTCCAGGAATAGATCCAAGTTTTGACAGGGCAGGCCTCTCCACAAAAAACTAGAAACCTGTCAGAACTTGCCTGGACTTTGCTGGTACAGGTTAAGTGCTAGATTGTTAAAGCAGGGTGGGATGCAAGTTCTGAAAAGCTTTGCAGACACCAAGCCACAGACTGCAGGCTTTCTTTTCCACTCTCTTTTGGCAGAGAGTGGGAATGAGGCCTGACAGCGATCCAGCAAGTGTACACACCAATCCGCAATCCTGTCAAAACCCATTCCAGACTTTACTCGGAATGGGTTACCTGTCTCGTCCAGGCAGACTGGAAGCAACTTCTGACTGTGATCCTGCTTGGAAGTCCTTGCCTCAGTTTGCAAACCCTCTTTCAATTTATTTAAATCGCTCAGTAGGTTTCCACTCACATTTTGAGAATCCCTGGATTATTTTGTCTCAAGTGAAGCAATTATTACACAAGAATAATTGTAAAGGGAATTCAGGGCGAATGCACTTTATGTATTTCCCATAGTTTTATCCTAATTTGGAGGTCAAAATACAGGTGCAGCTAAGTACATAATAGCAATGTTATTGTAAAGTCACACAATAAGATTAATTACTTTTAGTGACAGACATAAACACAAACAATTATTATGAGCTTATGTGTGTTGTGATATCTGATTACAGGTGAAGAAATCTTTGGAGATATATCGTAATTGAAAAAGCCATACTAAAAGAAGTATATACCTTAGTCTGAACTGTTTTTCTGCAGAAGTTTTTCAACATATCATCATTTATTTCTAAGAAGAGTTTTGTGCAATCTCAAATAACAGGATAGGAATCAGAACTGTTGCAAAAACAGGTATCTTAATTTAGAATGTTGATGGGCAGTGCACTATTTTCACAATGCAACAATTTCCTAAATAACTCTTTTGAAACTATACTAATTTTATGGGCTAATTGTATCTTCTGTATTATTTAGTCAAAGATTCAAAACTATGTTTTTGACTTAAAATGAAGATTGGTTTCCTTACGACTTTAAGAACAAAAAGTGTGGTTGCAGTCCATTACGTTCTTCTTCAAGTTAACTTTTACTCCTTACATGCCTGACTATGGGACATAACATGTTATTATGAATAACATTAGAATGACCAGACACTTTACAGCTTCTATAAACATTTCACTTTTAAGTAATTAATGTTGGCAAAAACATTTAGTGGCATTCCTCATAAATGCACAGAAAAGTAAATATTTTTCTTTATCTGCAGATTGAGTGCTGAATGAAGTCCCTCCAATTGTTTCAATACATGTACTTCAATTTTTGAAATAATGAAAAGTACATGTTATATACTGTTACATCTTTACCATGTAACTTCTTGTTCTAATTCTTTTACTATATGATTTGAGAATTATAAACTATTTACAGATATTAATACAAATAGTTAAAATAATATTAAATGGTCTAAAATGGTCCTTTCTAACTTGAATCTATGATTTTTAGGGATATGTAAGAATATTAATCAAAACTGTTCTTCTCAACAATGGAATACAGCAGCCCAGAACTTTCAGTACTAATCTTTCATGACTTCTATATTAAACTGTGGGAGTTTCCAGGGGAAAAAAATTACACTGGTTTCAATTAATAAAACTAGCACATTGGATTTTTTCCCTCACTCTGAAATTTAAAAAATTCCTTTATACTTGCAAGTATATAATTGGCTAAAAATGAGCAACTACCACTGCAGTTGCTGCAGTTAGCCATAAAGGGTTAATATTAAGACAAACCTATTTAAGAATATGTCTAGAGAATCAGATTAAGAGCCACCCTTTTGTGCCATATATAGAACATGTTGAAGCAACAGGCTTTAGCTTTACAAATATTAACAAGTCCTATTATCTCATAAATAGATAATTAAAGAGTTGGGAGTTGCCATGCTGAAAAGTAAATAGATTTTCCATTGAGCTCAGTTCAACATAGCATGGGTGGTTACAAAAGACTGAACTGTTTGTACACATGATAAGGGAATGAATTTTGAGCAGTGCTGAAATTTCCTGAGACAAAAATATGTTTTTTTTCACAAATAAAACCTTTAAGGGACTTGCCCACTGGAGAATTAAAAATACAATAAAATTAACTCACAGGGGAACAAGATTTTCTCCATCTCACTGTAACACAATTTAGAAGGAAAATGAGTCAACAAACTGATATAATTTGTTAATTTATTTGTTATGGATGCTTGTTTTTTAAACACAGGAATGTTATGTACGCATAGCTTTAAAACTCAAACTCTACTAGTGTTCTGTTGTGCTAACTTTACAAAGAGAGTAGAAACTTTCATTAAGAAAAGGAAAGGTTTTATAAACACTCAATTCATAATTCATTGAATTATTGTGGAAAATATAAATGACAATATTCCCAGTTAAACAATTATGAGACTTACTTCTCATAGTCTTTTACTCTGACTTATAATTTCCCCCAAATTATTATCAATCACTTAACTTTTTGTATGGTTCTGTTGACTCATGATATTAGTTGCATTAATAAGTAAGATCCTAATCTTCTTAATTAAATTTCACAATCAGCAAAATTATTTTCCATGTAGCTTTACAGGGTTAAAAATACTTTATTAAATAAATAACACAAACAGAATATATATTTTGTTTGTTTGCTTATTTGTATGGCACATTTATATGACTGCCTATTTCATGGAAAATAGTTTAAGAAGAAAAATGAATTTCTGTGGATATAACTAAAATATATGTGTAAAAATTATACGGTCAGATGAAGTCTTTCTTTTCATCTGGATATGTATTTTTAAGTATCAACAAGACTGTGGAAAACTGCTGGTGATGAATATGTAGCATGAAAATCATAGTATAAAGCAGATGCCACAAAACTGAGCTATTTAACACCGCGGTCACCAATCCCCTGCCCACTACCAGGCCGTGATCCATTCAGAACTGGATTTAGGAAATAGCAGGCGAGCGCACTGCTCCACTTGCATGCACAGCAGCTGGCTGAGCATGCAGCTTCATTTGTGTGACGAGCGGGCACATGTGCCAGGCACGTGTGCAAATGGAGCTGTGCCCATGCACATGATCACCCACTCCACACGCCCCACCATCCTCTTCCCCCCCCCCTGTTTCACAAAGTGAAAAGGTTGGAGGCTGCTGATTTAACAGAGAGCAGAGGATGAGAATCTTCTAATAATATTCATATTTATAAACAAAAATGCCATATATAAACAATTTCCCAGTCTCTCCTGCTTTATCAGAATTTTCTGGCTCTTCAAATAAGCTTTAGCATCCATGATTTTTATTTTCACTGAGACAAACTGGTTCCTCTTTAGCTGATAACAAGAAGAGTAAAATAATTGATTCAAGTTTCAGGAGACTACTTGAAGAAGGCTTTGTCAAAAGCCTCCAGTTCTTAAGGCTGACATCCAATGTGAAGGTGGGTAGTTTTGGAATTCCATTGTAAGGGGAAATGGCTAATGCAACAATCCAGTTACTGCTATAATTGGGACTGTAGGCTTCAGATTAACATTTAAAGTATATTAAAACCCAATATGGCAACTTAAAGGCATTTCCTCATAAGCAAAGACTGAGGAACAACTAGATAGATTGGTCCTTGGAATCTCCAAACAAGGAGAAAAGAGTGTGCTCTGGATGGTTGCTCATAATGAGGAGGCTACCTGACAGGGACTAGGACAACTCCCTGCAGTCTACTTGCCTTGCCTGACTTGCCCAAGTTGTCTCTCCCAGACCAACTTGCTGTGGCTGACTCTTCACGAGACAATTCAACATGTGATAATGCAAGAGAGGAACAAGTGAATTGCAGCAGGCCTCGTCTTTAGATTTGAACCTTCTCAAGTTAGAAGTCCTCAAGACTGTGGTGAGCCAGAGTATGGAATCCCAGTGGCTCAGCGGCATTTTTCCAGCCAGTCAATGAAAGATTGCTTGGTATTCCTGGGATTGGTCCATTTGCTCTTACTCTGCCACAAGGAGCCAAATGCAAAAAAAAATGGGCTGTCAGCAGCAGTCTTTGGGTTAAGTGTCAGAACATCTGCTTTTTATCTCTCCAATGCCTCACTTCTCCTCTCTCTCAGTCTCAGCTCCCAAATTTGTCTTTCTCTTTCTATGCAAGCAAACCAAGAGAAGGGAGGAGGGGCATGGGGAAGAAAAAAAGCAAATACGCTGGTCCTCGGCATGAAATCTGCTGCTGTCAGTCTGTTTTTTCCACATTTGGTCCCTTCTGGTGGGGTGGAAGCAAACCGGCCAATCCCAGGAATCTAATTCTAATTAAACTACCAGTCACTAAGCGAGAACAACCTAGAGACTAAAAAATTCAACCAGAAAGGGGGGGGATTCAAACCTTTTTTATGTTAGTTAATACTGGGGCGTACCAAATAACGCAAAGTATTATACCATTAAAAACATTAAAGGAGATCTTTGAAGAGGGGAGGCAGACAGTAATAAGCACAATATCAGCACTGTCAGTAATAATATCTGCTTCTATGAATGGACTACACACAGTGCTCAACTTATGATGGCAACTAGGACTGGAATTTTTGGCACTGATGTGATCATAAAGTGGGAGTACGTTGCTTAGCAATCTCTGCAGTTTCAGGTGCTATTGTTGCCATAGTCATTAGGCAAGGCAAGTTCCTGCTGGTTTCCCATAACTAAAGTCAGTGGGCAACCAAGCAGGACATTGCAGGTTCCAGACCAGCAAGAAGAAGTTGTTGTTGCAAGGTGGAGGAGGAAGCGAATGTGAGGTGGTGTGGAGAAGGCATGGTGAAAATGTATGAGGGTGAAGATATTGTCAACTCCCAGATCTTCTCTGAGTTGCCATGGAGGCAGACGGGGGGGGGGAGTTGGGCATCGCCTTGCACCTGACCCCTTATCTATGTGACTGAGCACGTAATGAGGAGGCGGAGACGCAGATTCTGGCCATAGGAAAGATCCGCCCAGAGAACCTCAGTTTGAACATGGACTTTGTATTAGGTTGTCCTTCCTATAGAGTCCGCTCCCTAGAAAATAAATAGCCTTAAAGAACTAACGTTCGTTTCGGATTGTTTATTCATCTGGTTAGGAGCCTAATGTAGAAGGGCTTGACAGATATACAAAGATGTGAGGGAGCGTGAGGTGTCAGGGAAAATGTGAGAAGGGGCACTAGAGGTGAAGCTTGGGTCAAGGAGAGATGAGGCACAGGTTGGGAGGATATGTGAGTGTCTTGAATGATAGGAACCTGGAGAGGCTGGGGAAGGTTGTGTAGGTGGAGGAAACTTACTCAAGAAACCACTGAGTTTCTGGGGAAGCCAGCAGGAAATGTTGCAACTCTTAATGTTGAAGCACAGGTAATTCTTACTTAATGTCCAGTTTTAAAAATACAACAGATCCTTCCCTGAAAAAGTATTTATGACTCAATTTTGAAATTCCAATGGCTGCACTCCCCATTCACGGTCATGTGATCACATTTTGGGTGCTTGGAAATCAGCTTATCTTTATGGCTGCTTGCAGCACTTTGCAGTCACAATTTCAACTTTTTTTTCCTGGTTTCCAGTAAAACCAGTTTACGTCTAGTTTCTGGCAAAAACTGCCCCAAACAAATTCACTTAAGCATCTTTTGCACTTGCTTAATGACCGTCGTGTTCAGTTAACAACAGCCACATCTGCTTAACAACTGCTGCCAAAAATGGTTGTAAAATCAGACACGGTCATGTGTGATGTGCATTAACAACTGCAACAACTTATGATCATAATTCTTAGTTCAATTGCAGCTATAAGTCAGTCAAGGACCATCTATATAGTCAGAAGAAACTGAACTTCATGAACAGTTGTTTGAGTGTCTGGATTGCCTGTAGATTTATTTTACTAGTGTCGTCTAAGTTGATGTCCCTGAGAATTTATCTAAGAAGCAGCAATGGAGGGCTTTTGAATCTTGCTCTGCTGAGTGTTTGGTATAGTCTTCCTCTTTGTCTTTATAATTCTGTATCAATAATTACTTCTAGCTGCTATATAATGGCCATAACTTTGGCTTTAATTGGAAAGACCCACTAGCGCAACTGTGAAGAACATGTTTATTTATTTAATTGACCTTGTTTTAACCTACTGTAGTTGAGAGGCTCTTGGCAGGTTACAGTCTCAACAGTAAAACTTTCACAGTATAAATAATGTTGCATTAGAATAAGTAATAACTGAGGTATGGATAAAATCCTAAAACAGCCAATCAAACAGCAATAAAAAAGATGATGTCTATAATTCAAAGGTTCTTCTAAACAATTCTGTTTTAAATAATTTCCTGAATATCACCTTGCATAAGGCATTCACTCTCTTTTGGGTTACTCTTTCAAAGCTGATAGTAAGAGGAATATTTTTATTTTGATATATTTATATCCCATCTTTCAATGGACCTCAAAGTGGCCTATATAAGAATTCCTTGTCTCATTTTTCCTCACCACAACACTGTGGAACTGCCGGAGAATGACTGACTTGTCCTAAAGCCTCAAGGTAATGTTCTGTTGCTAAGTGTGGACATGATTGTCATCCTGCTTGAAAATTATATTGGGAAATGAGATGTCCTAAAATTCTAGGAGCCTATTGTGGAGTTGACTTCTTCTTAGATAGTTTAGTATCAAGCTTTCTTTCCCTGAAGAAGAGAGGAAGCAATAGCTTTTCCATTAGATGGCGAGTTGGAAGGACGTGACAGGTTTATGGGAATGCAATCTAAATGGCAATTCCTGGATATATTGAAGACAGCAGAAAGGCAGTGATTCAGAGTACTGTCCCATGGAAGCCAGGATCTAGACAATTACCATTCTGTTTCCATTAGTCTTATAAGATCTGAGACTGGATTCTGTACTCTGCTTATTGCTGCTTTTAATTTTATAGAGTCACCTCTTATTTCTTCCCTGGCCAATGATCATATCACCAGATTACATACAGTCAAAATGTTTGGGCCTGACTTTGTTTTATTTTTCAAAGTTGGAGAGAGAAAAAATATGGTGCCTTAAACCTGCCAGAATGCTAAGACTCCTGAAGACAAAACTGGGGAGTTGAGGTAGTTTGTTATGTGTGTCATAAGTCTCTGAAAGGGTTAAGCTACTTACAGAATCTCTGCAAAATCTCCTCAAACCAAGTTAAGGACTAAAAATGTTGGCCCCATCCACTCTGTTTTGGGCCTTCTCTGAGGTTGCATGAAGTCCAAGTCTTGTGCATCAATGCGGTAGGTAGGGATAGAGCAGCTGTTATTTTATAACCGCATAAATGTTGGACGTACTGAATATATACTGATTTAGTTTTCTTAAATTGTTCAGAATAATAAAAGCTATCTCAAAGGTCTGTTAAAAGCTTCAAAGAAAAAAAAAGATGATAGAGCTAACTGGGCAGGATTCAAAGAACTCTATTTAACAATGTGACTTATGACAGTTGTGGCTCCAAACTCAGATGTGCCTCTTACATCTTTTCAACAACCTTTTGTTTTAATTTCTTGCTTGATAAATAGTTCTTGAAACCTGAAAGCTTCAAGCAGTTCTGTACAGGCTTCAAATGATATAATAAAACTTTAAGGTAATCATAAAACTTGAAATTAACTAAACATTAACAAAGCAAGTAGACTTTTTAAATACAATGTTAATAGTATACAAAAGCCTAATACGGGTGAATTGGTGCATAGCCTTACTAGGCTATGAGCAAATTTCAGAATCATCATCCTTATTCTTTCCAAATAAAATGATGTAGAATAATAAGCAAATTAGAACCAACTCAGTATCTGCTCTAGGACATTTTGACCTAGAAAAACATTGAATAAATGTTTTTTTTTAAAAATACACACAGCAAATTATTGTCATGGAGAAAAAGTAGAAAATTCAAGTGAATAGGGAGATTGCAAATCTTCCAAAGGAGTAATTAAGACTTCAAGGCTGATAAGAGCTGATAACTAATAACTAGGGGTATAAAGTTAAAAGTGTGGACAATTCAGACAGTCACATGGAGATTTTTTTTTGCATGCAAAACTAAACATATGGAACGAACATTACTAAAGCAGCGCAAAGAAACAATTAGCATAAACTGTTTTGAGAATAACTTGGAAAAATATCAAGTACAGAAAATACTGTGGGATACATTTGCTAATGTAGAAGTGGGCAAGGTCCTAGACATAGCTTCCTGGTTTGCCTATGTCCTTAAATGACCTGCCTTTTTTTTCATTTATGCCTTCACTTATAATATAGGCTATTTGAGGTCAGAAGAGAATGATAGTGCTATAGCTCCCCTCAGCAAGATAAGAGCTTGATGCTGCTAAGCTCCTACAAATTAGAGACATTTTCTTGGTTAAACATGATTTGCCATCAGCATTGTCTGCTGCATTTCTACAGGTTTTGCTCCTTGTGCCACCAATATTAGTTCTGAATCTGATGTTGTTTAGTAAATATTTTATAAGTTGCAAAAACAGAAGGCATTTAATATTCCTAGATATGCATTGTATTTATGAACTTTTTGGTATTTAGTAAATCTAGTTGAAAAATAAAATATTTTATATGACGTATAATAAAAGCTACATTCAGTATAACAAAGTTATTGAGCTACAAACTCAACATTAAACACATGGACCTGTTGCAATATCAAACATATGGAACTAAATTTGAAGCTCCGTTTGTAGGAACAGCAGGCATGCGTATCCACTACTCACACAAATGAAGCTGTGCACGCTTGCATGCTGCCACTCACATGGGAACCATCCTCCCTCCCACTCCCCACTGGGTCGCCAAGCCAGAAAGGTTGGGGACCACTGCGCTAGATGCTTCCTGCTCTATCTTCTGGCTGTTTGTTGATTGTCATTCAGATAAGAGATACTTTAACCCATCAACTCCATTTGCCTCAGCTTTTCTAAGCCCATTTAAATCAGACAGACCAGAAGTTACCATAGGAAGCGTAGCCCATGTCTTCAGATGATGGAAATTAAAAATGATTCTTTTAAAAAGCTATCGCGTGGCCTTTGCTCATTTTGAGAGAACTCACTGTATTCAAAACTGGTCACAGAAACAATGATAAGCATTCTGACTGACAGGACTTCACATCCAGGCAGAGTATTGAGCTATACTGGGCACAAAATCAAACAAAAATATACACAGTGCAATAAGAAAATGCTCACAAAGAGATTTAACGAAAAGTACTGCTTGCAAAAGGTTCGAATAATTAAGGTTTTTCATGTCCCACAGAAATAGTATGAGGATAAATTCTAATTAATTTTAAACCTCTGTTATTTTAATTAATACCTATATTTGTGTATTTTTTCAAATGTGATGGGGTAAGAGAGTGCATGATCTATGCCAATGGCTAAAGCTTTCACTAAGGGAACAAGCAATCTGATGCTCTAATCATGCTACAACTGTGATAAGTGAACATTTAAGGGTATAAGTTGGCAAATCTAAACAAGACTTTTTGGAATAACATTAAACTTTATGGCAGTCAGTAATTTTGACATACTTTTTTCCAGCAGGAGTCATGCTTTGTTCCAGCAGAGACATAATTTGTGTGGGTTGGGCAGTCTTTAGAACTGTTTCAATGTGATTTCCCAGCAATTCCTTTTTCTGCTCTGAAACATTTTACAGTGTACCAAACACACCAAAGCAAAGTTAATTAGCTTTTGATTTGTAAGCATACAGAGAACCTTTGTTTTGTGCTTTTTTTTCAAAGAAACAAACATATTCTTATATGTACTGGAAAAGAACTGAAGCCGCTTATGCATATGGAGCTCATTTAACTTCTGTCTAATAGGGTTTCTAGTTCTAGTTATTCTAATTCGGCATCTCCCTAGCAAAACAAAATAGATCAAAAGAGCAAAAATAGTGGCCAGATAGAAGTGTCTGCTAGTAACAGTATCAGTTTAAGTACTACGAACCTGAGGTGGTTTATTCATCCCAATCCCGGATACAGACCACTGGCGACAATTAAAAGAAAATGTTGTCACGTAAAAAATGAGCAATTGCATTGCAGTAATTCCTTGAATGTGCTTAGAAAAATTCAGACTGTTATACTTTTGTAAAAGGAGTGTCTTTTATTAGAAACCAGGTTAGCACATAGATCTGTGGTCACATGTGGTTAGAATGTAGTACTGCAGGCTAATTCTGCTAACTGCTGACTGTTAGCAGTTTGGCAGTTCAATTCTCACTGGCTCAACGTTGACTGAGTCTTCAATCCTTCTGAGATCGGTAAAGTGAGGACGCAGATTGCCAAGGGCAATATGCTGACTCTGTAAACTGCTTAGAGAAGGCTGTAAAGCACTATGAAGCAGTATATAAGTCTAAGTGCTATTGCCAGTGTTTTTTTGTAAGAAAAAAGGTGCAGAACTGTGCGTTCTATGACAAAAAAAAAGCATTGTGTGTTTGTGTGTATGTATGTGTGTACACATGCTAACAAGTTACTGTTAAGAAAAGCAAGGAGAATATCGCAATTCTTCCACTTTTTAAAGTACTGCAGAAAAGATTGAGAGTATTTTCCTCAATCGTAGCTCGTATAGTAAAGCCTGGAAGCCATTGATCCTCCCGGCTTGATTTAAGCCTGGTCTTCCCTTTTGCTTCTGCTTGACAGCGCTCATTCTCCATTGGTAAATTGCTCCTCTGGCCGTTCTTCTTCATTGGATGAGGAATTGCTTCAAGGAAGCATTTTCTTGAGTGACAGCTGGCTGGAGCAATAATACACTGTGCTAATCAAAGATTAGATCAATCAAAGATCCTCCAAAGGGTTCTGTCACTGCCCGCATCATTGCAATGAAAGGCAAGCTGGCTTTTGGCTGGATTCGTACGAGGGTCGGAAAAGGTGCCGGAACGCTGTTCTGATGCGTTTCATGACAAAGGAAAAGCACTGGCTATTGCTATTATAGTCTGACAAAAGTATACAAGTAGAGAAGAATCATTAAGAAAAGAGAAGGAAAATGAATCAGTGGAGACACATTATTAAATCAGATTACTAGGATGGGGCCGTTGTTTGAGATTTACTATATATTAGGACTTTTTCTCTTTGCCATGTTCTTGCAGACAGATTTCAAGTGGCTGAACAATAACTCTCATGATAACTTAATTCATCTAATACAGCTAGATCAGTTAGACTTGATCATATTCCTTCTAGATGATTCTTTCATTGATTGGCTTAGGGAAGAACCATAAGGGAAATCATCCTTAAATATAATTACTGAGAGTTTCTTGTTTCTTGTTCAGAAAAAAGTCGCCAAGCAAGGCAAAGGAGGAGGCTTGGATTCATCACAAACATTTTGGTAGCAAAAGCAAATAATAAAATACTCAAAGGAAAAACATTTCTAATAAATCTAACTAAGAATGGAAACAGGACGCTAAATTTGGTCCATACATAGTTTAATACAAGATCATAAGCATCCTGATTTATTGGTCTTCAAACATTTGATTTTAAAGTATTTTTTTCCTGCTTTAAGCTTGTAAAGTTCTATAAATGTTTCATAACATACAGCATTATTCCAGAATCTGCCTTCTGTGGTTAGGAAAGGTTCTTCTATAAAAATCTGTTCCCACCCTCCGGAACATTCTGCTGCCAGAGGTAATATCTGTCCCCACCCTCTTGGCCTACCGGAGGTCCTTAAAACCTGGCTCTGCCAGCTCGCTTGGGGCCCTGATGGGGTCATGCTCTGTTGGAGAGGGCTGATGGGATATGAGGGAAAATCCCATTTCCATGCCATCTTTCCTTTTAGTTTTTAATGCTTATGATTAAATTTAATTGTTTTTATATTTATATATCATTCTGTAAGCTACCCAGAACTGTTTCAATAGTGAGATGGACAGGATCTAAATTGCAAAGTTGAATATGGGTTGGTCACTGGAACCAGAGATTTACTCTTCCGAGCTTTTGGACTCATGCTGGAGGACATCTTCAGGGAACTTCTCTCTACTGGAATACATGCTTTGGGCTATTCTGTGAGACATGTTTATGTGATACCTTCCTATTGGCTGATTCATGTTGATGGCTGGCAATTGGCTGTTCTTTCCTTCTGCTGCCAAGCCCTCAACTCCTAAATCTTAGATAAGCTGATGGTGGTAAATCAGCACTCCTGTTAACTAATAAGGGGACCGTTTCCCAGGCTTCAATCATTCGACTTTGCGTCATTATCTTGGAACACATACATTTGCCTTCATTCATGATTGTATAAATTTAATAAATAAACAAACCAACAAATAAATGACAGTGCTTTAATTGGAGGAATGGGGAAAAAGTAATTTCTTAAGATGTCCTTGTTTTCTAATAGCCCTTTGTCTCTCCTTCCCAGAAATAGGCTTCAGGTGGTGGTGGTTCTGGTGGATTCAGAGAGAGATATTCCATTATCATCTTTCTACTAGTATCTAAACACTGACAATAGGTGCCATTAACAAATTCTTGGAACTGCAGGTGTAAATGATTTAAGTCAGGGATTCTTAACCTGGAATTCATGGACTCTGAAGATTAAATGGGTGTCTGTGCAACTGGAACTTTATTTTCACTAACCTCAGATGAAATTTACCTTTTAATCCAATACTGAATGAGGGCAACACAATAATTTCTGGCCTCTAGATTTCAAAAATGGTTGTTACTTCAATAAATCTTACTAAACTTATTATATAGATTAATAAAGTACTTACATTACTATATTACATATTGGTTATGTGTTGATAATGAGTTTCCTCTGTAATACAATAAATAACTATACATTTTGTGGAATGCATTTAATTTTTTTTTTCCTGAGAAGGGGTCTGAAGATTTCACCAGACTCTCAAAAGGGTCCTAGTATAACGGAAGTAATATAAACATATGTATGTGGTTTGCTTATAGAATTATTCTGCAACTTGTTTAACATGTATATGAAAACAGTATCTATACCTGTCAATTTGAAGAACACCATTATTGTTCCTCCATACAAAGGAGAAAAGAGTATGAATTAGTATAAAAAATTAGGGAAATTAGTTTGTTAAGTCTGCTTATGACAGTGTTTAGCAGAATTCTCATTAAAAGGAGTTTTGTGATGAAAATGAACAAAATTTAGGGAACACTTTGCAGGGAAGGGTCCAGTTCAGATTTTTATAGATATTATAGTCTTTAGAAGTGACCACTCGTTATACAGTGGGGCAAAAAAGTATTTAGTCAGCCACCAATTGTGCAAGTTCTCCCACTTAAAAAGACAAGAGAGGCCTGTAATTGACATCATAGGTATACCTCACCTATGAGAGAAAATGTGAAAACAAATCCAGACAATCACATTGTCTAATTTGGAAAGAATTTATTTGCAAAGTATGGTGGAAAATAA